>PITA01012171.1:0-63287 GCA_004023965.1 Spilogale gracilis | reverse complement strand
TGGGTGGCTCAGTTGGTTAAGCGACTGCCTTCGGCTCAGGTCATGATTCCGGAGACCCGGGATCGAGTCCCACATCGGGCTCCCTGCTCGGCGGGAGGCCTGCTTCTCCCTCTCTCACTCCCCCTGCTTGTGTCCCCTCTCTCGCTGTGTTTCTCGCTGTCAAATAAATAAAAAATTTAAAAAAAAAAAAAAAAAAAAAGAAAATACACCAGGTATAATTTTAAATGAGTTAGGTTTTACGTACTTGTCCACATGCAGGCATTCACGTTCACTGACTAGTCTACACTGTTTGTGGAGGATACTGGATCCCCATTATATATCAGAAATTTAATATTTTGTTCTGATTTATTTATTTTTTATTATCTATCTATCATCTATCTATCTATCTATCTATCTATCTATCTATCTATCTATCTATCTATTGTGCTCTGTTAGTCACCATATATCATTAGTTTTTGATGTACTGTTCCAAAATGCATTGTTTACATATAGCACCCAGTGTTCCATGCAGTATGTGCCCTCCTTAATACTCATCACCAGACTTGCCCATCCTCCCACCACCCTCCTCTCTAAAACCATCAGTTTGTTTCTCCCAGTCCATTGTCTCTCATGGTTTGCTCGCCTTCCAAGTTCCCCCCTTCACTTTTCCTTTCCATCTCCTAATGTCCTCCATGTTATTCCCAATGTTCCACAAATAATTGAAACCATATAATTGACTTTCTCTGCTTAACTTATTTCACTCAACATAATCTCCTCCAAGTCCTGATATAATAACATTGATAATGAGGTTTCTGAATTCTTGAATGAAAGGTGTTCACCTAATTGGTTTAGTAAATAAGATAGTTATGATTTCTTTTTAAAGTTCAACTCTTCCTATTCCCAGAGACATAGGAAACTGCCACAGCTAAAAAGACCATATAAAGGGTACAAACTTTCATCTATAAGATGAATAAGGACTGAAGATTCAGTGCAAAATTTTGCAAGTTGAAAACACTACACTGCACAATTGAAATATGTCAAGAATGTAGAACTCAAATGTGGTCACACACACACAGACATGCAAAAGATAAACATATGAAGTGAACACTATATCAAAAACTAAATATGTTGGCTAATTGAACACAAAAAATGTGAAGTGCCTAAATTAGACAAACAACATCTAGGTGCCAATAAACTAGATGGAGGGAATCCTTTCACTGTTAATATGTACATCAAATTGATGTGCACATAAAATATCCCACAATTGTTGTCAACCTTATTAAGATATAATTGACAAATAAAATTAGAAGATATTTAAAGTGTACAGTTGAGGTGACACATGCATACATCATGAAAAGATAACCGCAGTCCAGTCAATCAACATATCCATCACCTTACATAACTACTTTTCCTCCCTCCTTTCTTCCCTCCCTCCCTTCCTTCTGACATTCAAATACCACTACCCTAACCAGTTTAACCATACAACAGTGTTGAGTACAATCACCATGTTTTACTTTATATGTTTGGACCTTATTCAACTTATAGCCAGAAGTTTGCACCCCACCCCTCAGCCCTTGACAACCAGTTTTCTACTCTTCATTTCTCTGAGTTTTACTTTTATTTTTTTAGATTTCACATATAAGTGATACCATACAGTATTTGTTATTTTTCTGTCTGCATCCATGGATGTCTGCATCCATGTTGTTGCAAATGGCAGGATTTCCTTCTTTCTTGTGGCTGAATAACAATCCATTGCATATGCATAACAATTATTCATCCATTGGTGGATACTTTTTCCATATTGTGGCTATTGTGAATAATGTTGCAATGAACACAGGAGTGCAGATATCCTTCTGTGATCTCATTTTCATTTCCCTTGGATTCCAGAGTGGGACTGCTGGATCATACGGTAATTCCATTTTTAATTTTTTGATGAACCTCTAAATTGTTTTCTGTAGTGGCTGCAGCAGTTTACATTTCTACAAACAGTGCCCAGGGGTTCCCCTTTCTTCGATCCTTGCCAATACTTATTATCTCTCATCACTTTGGTGTTGCTCTTTTTCTATCATCATCTCTCTATAAATTACAGGATTCGGCTGAATGAGTGAAAGAAGATAGCTAGGCTGTGTTAGGTAAGGACCAAACAGCATTAATAATTAGCTTTGACACTCAATTTCACCCAGTATTGAACGGAAGAGTAACCAAGGAGAACAAACGTGTTTATGTCTGATCCGGACAGCAGATATTCTAGAATTGATGTCCCCTAACTTGGTAGAATTAATGCTCCTAGACCATGATATTAGGAGCTGTGTTTATTACTGTTAATATGGTTCTTTGAATTCTTGGAGAACATTCAACAGTATTTTCTTACAGATTTTGGTTTTCAAAAATAAGGATTTTTACTCCCAGACTAAACACCTAATTAAAAAAACAAGATTTAATTTGTTCAAGGACATTTTTGCTTTGAATATTTCCCTTTGGAGAACTACACATTATCTAAGATGAATGGAAAACAATTATCTTAGACCTTTCATTAAAAGCAAAGTGATTTTCCATTTCCTTTCATTTGAAGATGACTGGAGGTTTAGAAATTGAGCTAGTAGGGGCGCCTGGGTGGCTCAGTCGTTAAGGATCTGCCTTCGGTTCAGGTCATGATCCCAGAGTCCTGGGATGAAACCCCACAATGGGCTCCCTGCTCAGCCAGAAGCCTGCTTCTCCCTCTCTCACTCCCCTTGCTTGTGTTTCTTCTAGCTGTGTCTCTCTCTGTCAAATAAATAACTTAAAACTTTTTTAAAAAACAAAGAAATTGAGCTAGTATAAAAATCTTGGATTTCTCTTTGGTACTAGTGCTTGTGAAGAAGGAAAAATCTAGCAACTTAATTGTCCTTTTGGTATGTAAAAAATGATTTTCAGATATCTAGAACTCACTTTTTTATGGAAATAATATGAGTGATGATGACTGCCTGATGCTAGAGTCTGACAAATATATTTCTCCTGGTACTGCCCGTGTCCCTTCAGGATATTTCATTCTTTTTGTTCCTTTTCTTCTCAAAAAATATTTTAACTACTTTTGGAGTCATGCAGGATTTCACTCTGGACACAAACAGGAGTTCTGCTAATGTTTGGGTTATGGTCAATAATAAGAAGAGAACTTGGCAAGTCATGGAAAACATCTATTTTTAGGTATCAGCATTGGACTATGACTATTCTTTAATCAGTTTCTGGAATCTGAAGGGCTACTGACTACCTACCATCCTCAAAACCAACATGTAATCAACACCACCACCAGCAGAACCGCAATAACAAAACTATCACCATTATCATCAATATCAGAAATCTGAAGTTTTAGTAAGAAGAATTTTAGAGCTGATAAATTTTATTTTCAAATTCTTATTTTCTTTTCACCAAAACTGAAATTAATTTCCATGAATAGCCAAAGCAATCCTGAGAAAGAAGAACAAAGCTGAAGGTATCACACTTCCTGGTTTGAAACTGTATTATTAAGTTATATAATCAAAAAAGTCTGGAATTGGTATAAAAATGGACACACAGACCAATGGAAAAGAATTGAGAAGCCAGAAATAAATCCTCATATTTACGGTGAGCCAATATGTGACAAGGAGTCAAGATACTCAGTGAGGAAAGGATCGCCTCTTCAATAAATGGTGCTGGGAAAACTGAATAACCTCACGCAGAAGAATAAAATTGGACCCTTATCTTACACTGTGCACAAAAATTGACTCAAAATGGATTAAAGACCTAACCATAAGACCCAAAACTGTAAAGCTCCTAGAAGAAAACACAGGCAAATACTCCTTAATATAGGTCTTGGCAACATTTTTTTTAATGTGACACCAAAAGCAAGTAAGATTTTCATTTTATCTCTAATAAAGAAGATGTTTGTAAAGTAAAAAGTTATCCATTAGTTTCCTTTCATGCAAAGCTCAATTTTTATACACTGAGTTCTAGAAAGACCATAGAATCATTGTTCAAAGGCCTTGCTTGTTCTCTTCTCCCAAACTCAGAACTCAATCTTTATTGCCTGAAATGTGCCTGAATTACTTTTCCCCACTGAAAATTTATTCCCCCTTCTGTGTTCCCCATCTCCATCAGTGGCATCACAATCTATTGTTACCTACTTTAGTCTAGCAGAGGCATCTTCTGTACTTTTCTCTTACTTGTTCTCAAAGTCCAAGTAATCAAAAAGTCCAAATAGATTTACACTCTCTGCCCTTCAAAGTGTTGCCATAGTAAGTTTCTCAATGGGAAGAATTTACCATGCTGCTCTGCAGTTTCAAAGAGTCCTGTTTTCTCTAAGATAAACTCTAAACTCTTTGGCGTGGCATAACTAACTATTTTTAACATGGCTCAGGCTATCTAGACATTTCACTTGGCACAATACACCCTTAGCACCTGCAGTGGAGGTGTTTCCTGAACAAGCCCTGCTCTCTACTTCTCTGGGTCTTTGAATGCATTGCTTTTTCTAACTAGACTATGTCTTGTCTTTTCACTCATTAATTGATTAATTAAGGTAGACATCTACTGACTACCTACTCCGTGTTAGGCCATGAAGTGCGCCAGGGGATTAGATGGTGAACAAAGTATATCTGGTCCCTACATGCATGGAGCTGGCATTCTGCTGACTGAACATGCTGTCTCCTCCAAGACTCAAACTCTTTCATTCATGCCCCCTCCTGTAATATGTCCTGATTGAGCTAGTTGCTCCACCTTTGGAAGACTGAGCATCTGTGCCTTGCTTTTGTTGTAGGATTTATGTCATACATTTTTTAAGTCCATCTTCCTCACCAGACTCTAGCTGCTTACAGCGAGGAGCAGGTTTTTTCATCAGTGGACCTTCCTATATGCCGAGGACAGTGTTGGATGTCAAATTGGTTTGAAGGCGCTTGGCCCAAAATTTAGGCATCATGCCAGAAAACTGGATTTCTAAATATAACCATGAGAAAGTCACTGAGTGCAAGTATATTCTTTCTGTTTATGCTTGCCAATTTTCATAATTTTAAAGCTCATTTTTAATGTATTCTTCTGTAATATACCTTGCATGCTCTTAATTTTGTTTTAAAAGAATTACTTCTATGGCTAAAGATGATAAAGTTTTCAGAAATATATATTCAATTCTCATCTTTAAAACCCTGTAGCTAATGGCTTAAAACTTATCTTTGTTATTTGTCTTCTCTTTACAGAGAAATCACTCTTTCCTTGAAGATTTCTGTAAATAACAAGAGAGTTTTCTTTCTCCTACTGAGCTGCATGTAAATGCATTATAGCCTGAGGAAGGAACATATGCCTCACTCTCCTATTCCTAATGCTATGGTTACCAGAGAACTATTTCTATGCAGGATTATTTTTCAGTGGTCTCAAGATCTATGCTCCCAATACAACATAGTATGAAATTTTTATATTGATTTATTCTGGAGAAATGAATTATATGGGATAGTTTACAAATGTCTCCTTCCTTTCTTTAATAGCTAGAATGACTACAACAACACCTCCATCTGTATTTGACAGTAGTAATTCATAAATTCTGTACTGAATTTTTTAGTGGGGATACTAAAGATTATTGGATTATAATCACATGAATAAGAGTTGCTCTAAGTTTATAACCTGAAAGAAATGAGAATCATCCTAATGAAAATCAGGCTATTGGGCTGATAAGATTTTAATAAGAAAATGAAACAATGTTTTGAGACTGAAATTATATCTCTTTAAATTGCCTATGCTAACTCCGATCACCATGAACTCAGTAAAAGAAGAAAATAACAATGCTAATTTTCAAAGCCTAATAAATTTTCTATCAGAATGTTAATTTTAGTTTATGTCTATCTATGAGGGCTTATTAAACCATTAAACCATGCTTTGACTTGGGCAAGCAAAGTAATTCATAGACAAGGAAGGAAGTAACAGACTTTAAAATGCATACATCTCAGGGCACCCGGGTGGCTCAATCAGTTAAGCTTCACACTCTTGAGTTCAGCTCAGGTCATGATCTGAGGGTCACGACTGTGTGTCCCATGACAGCCTCCACACGGAGCTTGGATCCTGCTTAGGATTCTTTCCCCCCAACCCACTCCTCCCCACTCCCTCTCTTAAAATAAAAAAATAAAAAATAAAGTGCCTACATCTCTAACTGCAGATCGAACATAATTTCACGTATAATTATTTAGAAAGAATTACATTTAATGTACCTTTTCCAGCTCCGTCTTGCTTGAAATTTTTCCTGCATCATTACTGTATCTGAAAAATAAATTGACCCAGGTTATAATTTTAGTAAAATGTAATTGAGAAATCCTAATCAAAATGTCAAGATTCTTTACCCTGGAACTGGTATTGTTTTCTCTTTCCTCTCATTTGTTTCAACACCTTCTGCAAAACATTAAATAAAAGAAAAATATTTTAAAGTGTTATCTGTGTGTGTATGCATGTAAGATGGAAGCATTACTAGAAACTGAAAACTAATTAACCTGTAATGATATAACATTCATCTTTAATAAAGTATTTTATAAATACGAATATCACCCCAACATTTCCACTCCATTAGGGCAATTTATAAGAGCCAGAAATAGCCACAGCCAAAATGTAATGCTCTTTCCAAACAGAATGTGGGAATTAAAGATTACCACTATTATGCACGGATGTCAATTCAGTATGAAAGAGTAACCTGGGGTCTACTGAGAGGGACAGAGAGAGAAGGTTCCATCAGACTGGCTAGAGGCTAGAAAGGGCATTCTTCCTCTTCTTCCAGAGAATATAGATTCGGCCATTAATTGAAAGTAAAATATTTGGGTATTGTATAATATTGGAAAATACAAAAAGGAGAAAGTTAAATTCATGTCGTGCACATATGAACAGTTAACAAAATATAAGCCAGAATTCTTGAGTTTCTGCCTACCACCCAAATGATTAGACCCCACTGCAGCTGTCTCAACATGAGATACCATCAATTTCCAGTCCATGGTTGACTGATCCACTGAAATGAGTCATCTGAGTGGCCTCGACCTCGGCTTCGGCGCTGATGATCTGCTGTGCCACAGCCTCCACGATGGGCATGACCATGGCAGCCGTTGAGGTGTTGCTAAGCCACATCGATAAAAAGGCGGTACTGCTCATGAACCCCAACGTCAGCCTGCAATGAGAGGGCCTGTAGTATAACCTGTGCTCTCCAGCTTAACTGCCTCTGTATTATTGAACTGTAAAGAATGTTGTTTTTAAGTTGGGGATTTTCTCAAAACACACAAGTTAGGATTCCTCCCCGAAGGTGAACCCTGAGGACAGTCATAGCCAGATAGAATCAGATCGACATATGGGAGAGTGGTGTTCTTACAAGATTTGTCTCCCTGCAACTGTAAACAACTTCTCTTAAAACAGAAAAACAATGTCACATACAACCAAACTGCAAGTCAGTAGATGGTAGAATAGTTCGTAACATTATACCAATATATGAATGCCCTTTACAGATGACGCTTCCCTTGAAAAACTAGTAAGATGAAATGCAATCAGTTTTTCAATTTAGGGTCCTTATTCTTTCATCTTTTTGTCACATCTCGGTTTATTAGTATGTGTGCCAAGGAGGCACGAGGACAAGGAGAGAAATTAATACTTATAAATCTACTTTTTACTGTTGACTCCTCTGGTTCAATATGTGATAGGTGGAGGAAATAGTTAAAATTACTAGCTAAAATGAAGTTTCAGAATTTACTATAGATTCTATTATTTATGCTTTCTTGAATTTGACATTCCTGCCTGTGGTCAAGAACTGGATATATTACATTGTCTTCTCTTATAAATAAAGTAGTTCTTCTCCCTTAAAAATAACACACCTAAGACTGTAGGATTTTGAATCATATCTAGAAGCTTCCAAAATCACACTTGGGGAAAAAAGTATGTTTTCTTTTGAGTAGGAGATCCCAGAAAATCATTCAGAAATATATCTTTCCACATGGAGCCATTTATGAAATTCTATGACTCCCTTTAAAAGTAGATCTACCAGACAAATTCTACATTATAAGTTTCAAGTTCAGATGGGGTGAATAATTTCTACACGTAAAATGAAATAAAACTCTTTAGATACCTGTTTAAATAAGGAACGACTGTCAATAAAAAGTAAACTAGAAATACTTTACAAGGCATTGGCAAGACATGAAATGTTCTATAAAAAAATAGTGAGCAGATAAAATTCCTGTGTGATGAAAATGCCTTAAGTTGCAAAGCTACTCAGTGGTATAAAGGACAGGACTCTTGCTTCACTGTGCGATTCACTACCCCATCCCCTGTGGTCAGTGAGCAGATGGTCAAGGAAGAGATACACATACCTATAGCACCTCAAGAGGCATGGGATACCATTCCATTTTGAGTGAAATTTCCTTAATACATAGATGTTATAAACATTTTAAGCAACAAATGTTTTAAAAATTTGTCTCATCTGAGTTATTCTTTGCATTTAACATAACTATTTGATTCCTAAATGATAAACACAGATGTGGATATACTCTAGAATGAATCATGCAACATAATTCAATAAAATTTTCAAAGAAGAATGAGAAGGGAAGAACCACCTAAGACTTTAGAGCTTAAGGCTATCATGTAAGTGTTTATGACATTGGAAATATTTGTTTGTTTGTTTTTAGCTCACATTCATGTGAGCTAGAATTAAAGCTAAACTAGCCAATTAATTTCATGGAAAAAAAGCATTTATTTCAGTGGGGAAAATCAGTCAACTAAGTAATTTCACACTCTTCAGATGAAATTTCTTAATTGATTGTTTTCACTTTGCAACAGTTCATTTAAAAATAAAAATGTTCACCTTGGAATGTTTCTGCACATGCTTATATTTTGTCAGTAATGTCTTTGTCTTTGGTTCTTAACATCCTCCCTGTGATCAAGGATACTCTTGAACAAGTCTGGAATGTGCAATCAGCCAGATAAACAAGACAGGACTGAAATCTACTCTGAAGTCTACCAATCTTGTCTGTTGGGGTTCAAGTCTTACCTCAGCTTTGGCTCCTACTGTGGATGGAAGGTAAGAGGGCTATGTGTACTTATTCCAATATCCCTGTAATTAGACCTGAAAGTTGTTGTTGTTTCTTCCAGTTACACTGTGATGTGAATGATTGCCTCAATGTGCATTACTTATTTAGTTATTTGCTCTGCAGAAAAATAATCTGTTTGGAAAGTAAACCTGGAACAGTAAATGCAGTACTTACCATGCTGGGTTCACCCCCACCATCATCACCATTCTCAGAGCAATCCTTTTGTGCAAATTCCATTTTTCTATTGATGTTGCTAAACAGATGACTCCAATTAGCAGTAGATGAAAATCTTTGAAATAAGCAGATGCCACCTGAAATTTATAATTAAACCCATGATTACCTATGTTGATAGGGGAAAAGTAATATTGACCAAAAAAGCTTTATTTTGCTACTCTTAACTTTGACCTTTAAACTACTTTATCTTTCTATGAAGAAAAATGTAGATACGTGACAACACAAACTTAACTACGTTCTATATGTTTATCCAGAAATAGGAGTGTTAAGGGAAAATACATACAAAAGAAGAGTACTCAAAATACTGCATTTTGAAAGAGCTGTGTAACATCTGGCAAGTACCTTCAATGCCTTAATTTTCTCATCTCCAAACTGGGGTTAACTGGTTTATGCTGCTATGGTAGCATGGCAATGACTGTGATTTGGGAAAGTCCAAGCTGAGTCGCCAATCCTCCTGTGTCTTCATTACCATTCATTATGGCCTAACAGTAGTGTCACTACTAAATATTTCACCTGGTTTTACCTTCAAAATTACCTGCTATGAAATAAATACCCTTGAATAGGAGCCAACATTTTAAGCCATTTTTAGCTAACACCATTCAGGGATTAGTAGAGTGTACAGACACTTTGGGTCAACCTATTTACCAAAGAATGCTCTGAAGCATTAGGTACAAGATCATTTTCTTAAACAACAAGAACAAAAAGATTTTGTGGCCAAATAAGTTTACAAAACATAGAGTTTTGAAATACTATAATTTTCTTTCCTGAAGGGCTCCTCAAAACATTTAAATATTAACAGGCATTGCCATTGACAGAGTGGGATTCCACATAGAACATATTTTTCAAATTTATCTAGCCATAGAAACCTTATTTTTAATTTTTCAGGTGTAGTACTTCAAGAGACTTGACTTCAGGACCTGACTTTACCTGCTTAAACTAAATCACAAGCCTGAAAGGAAGGGATTTTAAGAGGAAATATCCATTCAAAATCAAAACAAAACAAAACAATATCTGGTTGAAGGATTAGAAGAGTTGAAAATAACTTCCAATATGAAATCACAAAGGAATAGAAAAATCAGTTTTCATGATAGTTTTGCCATTTTATTTTATTTTATTTTTTTAAGATTTCGTTTATTTATTTGACAGAGAGAAATACAGCTAGAGAGGGAACACAAGCAGAGGGACTGAGAAAGGAAGAAGCAGGCCTCCCGCAGAGCAGGAAGCCCGATGTGGGGCTTGATCCCAGGTCTCCAGGATCATGACCTGAGCTGAAAGCAGTCGCTTAACCAACTGAGCCACCCAGGCTCCCCAGCTTTGCCATTTTAAATTGCATTAGCATTTTTAATATAGCTTACTAAGCTTGGGTTGGTTTAAAAAGAAAGTAAAAATTATCTTTGGCATTAGAAGTGGACAAGTGAATTTCTTCATTATGTTTTTTTTTTTTTAAAGATTTTATTTATTTAACAGAGAGAAACATAGACAGAGACAGAACAGAAGCAGGGGGAGTGAGAGAGGGAGAAGCAGGCTTCCCGCCGAGCAGGGAGTCCGATGCAGGCCTCAATCTTGGGTTTCCGGGATCATGACCTGAGCCGAGGGCAGTTACTTAATCAACTGAGCCACCCAGGCACTCCTTCATTATGTTTTATGAAAAGTTAATTTATTATGTTTTTCGCAGTTTGTATTTATCTCTTTACATTTTATAGTACTGCATAATAGAAAATAAATCTATCAATTTCCTTATTATTTCATTTATTAATTACTCTAACATTGAATAAGTGTTTACCAGGGACCAAAACTGTTATATGAACAGGGAATGCAATAATAAACATCTGACATGTGTTTTCTTCTTCACGCCTCTTCAGTTCTCAAATACCCAAAATTTTAAAAATAGTTTCTATAATTTTTCTCTATTACAGAGCCTGGTTTGTTTCCTTCATAGCATGTTATATTATGTAAATAGTATGTTTACCTGCTTGTTGCATGTCTTCTGTAATATACTATTTATTCTAAGAGGGCCAGGAATCTGTTTTGCTAGTCATTGCATATTTGGCAGCTAGTACAGTTCTGGTAAAGAATACGAGCCCAGTAAATAATATTAGATGAATGAGAGAGGGAGGAAGGGAGCCAATGTATAAGCTATGGTCTCTGAGCTCCTAAATCAGTAGAGTGATCACAATTATGAATTGTCTACACTGTTCCTAAACTTCTATTTTCCTAACTCTCTCATTACTTTCAGCATAAGTATTATTTCAAATTATTAATTTACTAGTGTTTACAGATTTATGAATTATTTTTTTTCTCTCTGGGTCTATCTCTGTCTTTCTGAATGTTTCTTCTTGGCTTGTATTGAAAATTACTTTTCTTCTACCCTTTTCTGAAATGTTGGTATTCTACAGGGTTTTGTCTCCAAACTTCTTGTTTTGTGCACCTGAAGACTGAATCTTACAGATTCAATTTCTAACTTTATGTGACTAAAATAATGTTCAGCACACAGTGGGAATTCAATACATATTTGTTGAATGAATGCTGAAGACACTAAAATCTTTGTATCTAAACAGGTAAGTCTGGTATATCCAGCTGGACATTTCCATTTGAATTTCCCCAAAACACCTAAAAATTCAGCATATCCCTTTTTGTGGCAAATGAAACTTCCATCTACTTAGTTGCCCAAGTTAGAAAGCTAGGATTCCTTTCCTTTTTTACTTCCAGTATGTGTGTATTAGTCACAAAGTCCTATTTTCTCTAGTTCACTATTTTATTTTATTTTTAAAGATTTTATTTATTTGTCAGAGACAGAGTGAACACAAGCAGGAGAACTGCAGACAGAGGGAGAAGAAGCAGGCTCCCCGCTTAGGAAGGAGCCCAATGGGGGATAGGGGACATGATTCCAGGACTCCAGGATCATGACCTGAGCTCAAGGCATATGCTGAATGACTGAGCCACCCAGATGTCCCATTTCCCTATATATTTTAAATTGTCCACTTTGTTCTATTCAAATTTTACTATCTTAATTAAGCTCCTTACTGCTTCTCACATGGTTACTGTTGGATCTCTTTCTAATCCACCCCTTAGCATTGTCACAGCTACTTTTTAAAAGTGTAAATCTAATCACATCATTGCGCTTCCTGTACTCCTTCCTGGACTCCACGCCCTTTAAGACTAAATCCAATCTTCCCAACATATCTTGTAAGACTCTTCATCATTTAGTCCTATCTCACCTTCTCAGTTTAGTCTTTTAGTGCTCTGCCAACTTTTTCCTATGTGTGAAATTCTCTAGTCACAGAAATGCCTGCCATTTAATCTGGAATGACCCTCTTCTCTTATTTTGGTTAGCCATAATCTTCTTTCATAGATGAACTCAGATGTCAGTTCTTCTAAGATGCCTTCCCTGACTATCCTCAACTTGGTTGAATGCAACTTCCTTTTGTGAGAGCACATCTTCATCTATATAGTGATCATTTATTTACCTAATTATCCCCTTTATTAGATTAGACATATTTTGAAGGCAGAGGTGTATCTTATTGATCATTGTATTTATGGATTTACCACATGCCTGGCACATATTGGCACTCAATAGATACTGAATTAGTAAGTCCCTAGACTCAAGGAGCTTACAGGTTATTATATGTGAAAAACAAGTTAACAAAGACTATAGTAAGGTATCATCGGTATGTGAGAAATATTGTTTCAGGGGCACCTGGGTGGCTCAGTTGGTTAAGCAACTGCCTTCGACTCAGGTCATGATCCTGGAGTCCTGGGACAGAGTGCTGCATCAGGTTCCCTGCTCTGTAGGGAGTCTGCTTCTCTCTCTGACCCTCCCCTCTTCTCATGCTTTCTCTGTCTCTCATTCTCTCTTTCTCAAATAAGTAAAATCTTAAAAAAAAAAAAAAGAAATATTTTTACAAGTATAGTTGATGCTCAAAGAGTAATGATCACCATTATCTACGGGAATTGGGAAAGTTTTCTCACAGGACCTGATACTCAGGTTGATTACTGAAAAATGAATAGACATTTGAATTTTCCTCTTTTCCTCTTTCTCTTACAGTTCTGCTCATGAAAATAAGACCCACATACCTATTCCAATAGTCAAAAAATTCAGTGAAAAATAAACACAAAATTATTTTAAAAATACAAAGGAATGCATAGGAGCAAGCCATTTTTAGTAAGTGATTAAACACAGAAGGAAGTCCAGGAGATATTCTTGTTGTAACATCTTCAGATTATGTCCATAGTTGGCAGACTTTGTAAAAGATCAGATAATAAATGTTTTAGACTTTGTGAGCTTTATTTTTTCTATTGCAACTATTCAAATTGTCTTTGTAACAACAACAACAAAAAAAGTAGCCAAAGACAGTATGTAAATGAATGACCATGACTTTGTATGTTTCCAATAAAATTTTATTTTAAAAACTGGGTAGCCGGGGCGCCTGGGTGGCTCAGTTGGTTAAGCGACTGCCTTCGGCTCAGGTCATGATCCTGGAGACCCGGGATCAAGTCCCACATCGGGCTCCCTGCTGGGTGGGAAGCCTGCTTCTCCCTCTCTCACTCCCCCTGCTTGTGTTCCCTCTCTGGCTGTGCTTCTCTCTGTCAAATAAATAAAATCTTTAAAAAAACAAAACAAAACAAAACAAAACAAAAAATGGGTAGCCGACTAGATTTGGTTCTCAGAATCATAATTTGCCAATCTCTTAATAGACTATGTAAATAAAAAATGGCCTGCAGCCCAACTGTCTAAATGAAATCAATTATAAACCTAAGGAGGAATTTTCACATTCTTTGTTTCCCTTTGTGGTACCTATTCTATGGGTTTCATCAGAGTTAGT
Source organism: Spilogale gracilis (assembly GCA_004023965.1). Lineage (NCBI taxonomy): Eukaryota > Metazoa > Chordata > Mammalia > Carnivora > Mephitidae > Spilogale > Spilogale gracilis. Next base: position 49,207 of record PITA01012171.1, on the reverse strand, counting down.
ATATTTGTAGCACATTAGTCACATAGTTTGTTTATAGCCTTATGTACATAGGAGATAATAAGAGAAAATGCTACTGGTTTATAAATGACACTGATAATTATAAATATTTTTGAGGCAAAATAGGCATGTCAAATAAAATTCCTAATGAAATTTGGAAACTATTTTTAAGATAAAGGTAGGCAAATTTCTCTTTCAAAATGGGATTTCAACAAAAAACATGCACTGTTGCAATCAGAGCACCCAGAGCATTTACTGGTATAGATGTACCAGTTCATAAGCCTTTCTACAAGTCAATATCTTTACCCATTAATGTTTAAGAGTACTTCACATCAAGTTGGCAAATTAGATGAGATTTTTTTTAGAAAAGTCAGTTATAATGCATATGATTAGAATCATAGTTATATCATATACATTTTGTTGTTTTAAAAATATTTATTTATGCTGCATTGCTAATTTTAATGGTTGATTGCCAGTTTTCACATTAATTGACATATTACCAGATTTGACACATTTGATCATTGCCTCATCCTTAAAACATTTCTAAACTTGGATTCCAGGATCCCACACTCTCCTGGTCTTCATCCTACCTCAATAAACTATCCTTTTCATTCTTCTTCGCTAGTACTTTCTCTTCTCACCAGTCTCTGAATGTTGTAGTTTTCCAACTTTGACCTCTTTGTATTATTGTTGTTGCTTTAAATCTTCACTCATTCTCTAAATCACCTCATCACGTTTTAGAGCTTTCAATACCACCTCTATGCTGATGATTCTCAGACCTATATTTCAAGCTCAGCTCTATCTCGAGATCTGGACTCATTTGTATTTAATAGCCTACTCAACACTTTCACTTAGGTATCAAATAGTTATTTCAAACTTAGTGTCAAACTTTGTACTCCCAGTGTCAGCCTCTATTTTGCAATAAGCCTTCTCTGCCTCTAGTTTTCCCCATTTCAGTTGATGGCAACTCCATTTTTCCAGCTGCCAGGTCAAAAAGTTCTGAAGCATCTTGAATCCTTCCCCCCAACCTCCCATGATATGCCATATAAAATCATACAGGAAATTTTGTTGGTTTTATCTTAAAAATATATTAACAATATATTCCATATCCCCATTACTATCCCTGGTCTGAACTACTGTGGTCTCTCAACTGGATTATTGCAATAACCTGCTACCCATTTCCTTCTTTCTGCTTCTTTTCTCAACACAGTTGTCCAAATTATCCTTTCAAATAAAAGTCAAATTGATCATATCACTCTTCTACTCAAAACTCTCTAGAGGGTCTCATTTCATTGAGATTTAAAACTTTACAGTGGCCTACTTTGGCCCTAGATGGTCTAGTCCCTCTACAAATTATCGCTCCGACACCACCTTCTGTCATTCTCCTCTTCATTTTACTTTAGCCACGCTGCAGACATATAACTGCCTTAAGTCTCTGTGGTGGGTATTTGCCCCCCAGCAGTGGTTGTTCTCGAGATGGCACATGACTAACTCCCTTATTTCCGTAAGTCTTTGTACAGGTGTTGACACCTCATTGAGGTCCACTCTGATCATCCTGCTCAACACTGCAACTCTCTCCAGATCTTCACTATCGTGTTGAATTTTTTTTCATAATACCAATTACCCTAACAAACACCATAACACCCTAACCTACTGTAACTTACCTATATATTAAGGTTGTTTATTGTCTCTTTTCTCCTAAGAAGACAAAGACTTTTGTCTATATTTATTCACTGATATATTCCCAGTAGCCTAGCAGAGTCCCAGCACATAAATATTTATTAAATAACTGAGTAAATATCTAACATAACATCTGCATATACATATGTATATCTCCACATTTACATGTATAAAATTTATATATAAACATATTTTCAATGACAATAATAATAATGATATCTGTTTCGGAATATCTAATTGGGCACGCTAAATATTTAACATTTCAGATTTTATTCAATGGATATGAGAGAAATTCAAAATTTGTTGATATTCTTCAATACAACAAAGTGCTCAGTAAAGTATTAAATTTAAGTACTAAACGTTTTCAAAAATGATACTTATTTCCTTGTGGGGCATTCTGGGTCCATACACAGCAAGTCTTTCATTATTTCCTGAGTGATCTCATCAATAAGTAATACTGGGATGAGAAATCTGCCCCAGGACAAAATGACCAGAAGAATGTGTTTCCAAGTCTAAGATTCTATGATTGTTAATTTAGTCTGAGGCTGACACTTCCGGGGGATGAAGGACTCTTGGACAGGTACCAGCAGTCTGAGTCATGCAACTGCTGATGCTACTTAGAAGTTTGTTGCCTTTAGTTGGGGCTCCACATTCTGTAAAGAGGCAAAGATTTGGCAGTTCTCATAAAGCCAGGCTCTCCTAGGTATACTTTTTCTCCTGTCTTCCTCTAGCCTGTTTGCTAGAGAAATGGCCCAATTCCAGTTACTCTTGCTTCTATCTCAGCCTCAATCAAAAAGTCAATTTTGTTGTTATTAAATCATAAGAGATAAATATGTCACTGTTGAACTTAATTATCTCTGGAGGTACAACCACCCAAGCCAGCAGAACAGGGGTTAATAACTTGACACATTATTTTTGAGAACTTGACAGCCCTTCTTTGAAAATTTCCTTTATAAAAATCCATGTAGCATATCGGAGCATTTGAAAAACTTCTTCAGTTGTAGAGCTCAGATTCTGTGGTACAGTAGAGTGTCAGCCCTGGCTATCCTCTCTTCCCAATCAGTGGGAAAGAAATGAGTCAAGATTATGAGGGAAGGAAAAATGCAGTAAGAAAAGAGGAACAAAATGGATCTGAAATGCAAAAAGATAGTTTGAACTACAAAGTGAAGAAGAATGACAAGAAGAAAAGGAAAAGAATATCTTCTCCCACAGAACGAAAAAGCCCTGTATCATGGGTTAGTTAAAAAGAAAAATCTCCACCCACATTACAAGGCAGATAAACCTCAAGATAGCAATATTGGACTCTGGCAAAAGACAGAAGTCCAAAGGTGATAACCTGCAGGGACAGGCATCTTGAACTTGGCATTTTTCCTGAGACTCTTTCAGCTGTGGTTTAGGCAGTTGTGTGCTGGATGGCTGGAGACTGCATGAAGATAGATATTCTGATTTCAACGCATTTTATATTTTTAATGGGAAACTGAATCCATTTTCTTCAGACAGGTACCCTTAGATTGTATAAAGGTAAGAAACACTTCTCAGCATGAATAAACTCCCTTCAGCAAGAAAATAGAAATACACCTGAAAGTTAATTTGGCTTTATCTTTTGAAATGGCAGGTTTCTGGAAAAGAAAACAGGATGGCTTTTTCTTCATTAAAAACAAAAATTGCTTTTCTAACACTGTGTGAGACCAAATTCTGCTGAAAAGAAAAAGCTAATGCAGGATGTGAAAGGGTTGGTCCTTTTGTTGGGAGGGAGACACCAGACATAGATATCAGCCTGAGAAGGCAGGCCACACATTTCTCAAAAGGATTAGTGTTCCCTTAAAATTTTTTTTAAAATTTATTTTGAGACAGAAAGAGAACAGCAGGAAGGGCAGAGGGAGACACTCTCAAGCAGACTTCCCACTGAGGGCAGAGCCTCACACAGGACTTGATCTTATGACCCCAAGATCGTGACCTGAGCCAAAATCAAAGAGTTGGTCCCTCAACCGCCTGAGCCACCCAGGTGTCCTTCTTGTTCCCCTTCAATACAACTTTCCTCAACGGGAGAATCAGCACAAAATAAGGAACCTAATTATGACAAACATTTGGAAGAGGACTTACCTTCTTAGAAGTCATGATCCCAAACAACGGAAACATTAAACCAGGCAGTAAAGCTGTTACTGATAGAGGCAAAGCTTCCGTAAGCCAAAACATGGCAACAACAAAGAGTGTGTAGGCACATTCTGCTTCCTGGAAAGAACAAAGGGAAAATGCAAAGTGAAATAATGAGGCTGAGAAATCATCATTTAAATCACAATCACATTTGCTGAATGGAGCTGTATCAATGAGTAAGAAGAAACTTGAAAGCCTCTGCACCTTTGAGTTGCACAGTAAATAGTTATTTCTTAGGGATTTTAAAAGCCAAAATTTAGTACACATGAAAAACCAAAAAAACAAAACAAAACAAAAAAACCTTAAGTTTCTTTCACTTTCCATCAAAATGGGTAACAGTGTATAGTTAATTTTCTGTGCTCTTTTCAGTGTGTATGAATGCTTGTGTTCACTTTTAATTGCCTATAAAATGCACTTCCAGTTCCTCTGGAGTGCATATATAGTCAAGTTATAGTCTTTCCCCCTGGGGCAAGACATATGTGACTTTTAATTGCATTCCCTGGTACCTGTTGGTTGGCACCAGTGTTTACCTGCCTTCCCCTCCTATTAAAAGAGAGAAATCAACCCAGAAAAAACTTTTGTTGTGCTTTGTTTCAGAGAAAGAAGGACAGTGCCAAGTTATGTGACACAGATGAGACTAAATTAGCTCCTAAGTAACATGGACTTGGAGGTTAAGAACTTCCTGCCTTGCTTTTTAGAGACAACTAAGCTCCCGAGAAAACACAGGGAGACTCAACAGAAATGAAATTCCTAATAGAATCTGTTGCTTTGCTAGGTATAAAATTGTGTATTTCTGTTCTGGGCATTGTTAAGAAATGGTTGAGATCTGGGGTTCAAGATGGCAGATCTGAATTCACCTCCTCTCATAATGCAACACTACAGCTACACATGAGATAATTTCTTCTGAAAAATAAATCTAAGAACTAGCTGAACAGTTTCCTTCATAATAGGTAAGAGAGACAGGTAAGAGAGACAGAGATGTACTTTCACCAGAAACCCCAAGTGTAGTATGGTGACCCATAATTGGAAGGTATCTCAAAATATGGGGTTTCTCCCTGAGGAGTGGGTATTTTGTGCCCCACATCAGGCACCTCAACTCTTGGGATCTGCACAAGTGAGAAGAGTTCCCAAAATGTCTAACTTTGAAAACTAATGAGGCTTAGGTTCAGGAGAACCATGAGGTTGTAGGAAATGGAGACTTTATTCTTTCCTTTTTAAAAAAACATATATTTACTTATTTGAAAGAGAGAGAGAACACAAGCAGAAGCGGCAGGCAGAAGGAGAAGGAGGCTCCCCACTGAGCAGGAGCCTGACATGGAACTTGATCCCAGGACCCTGGGTCATTAAGCTTAAGGCAGATGCTTAACCACCTGAGCCACCTAGGTGCCCTGAAGATTTTACTCTTTAAGAGCACATGTACAAACTCATCTCCACCCTTGGACTCAGCACAAAAGCAGCAGTTTGAAAAATGCCTAGACCACACATGAAGGAGAGTCATTTGCTAATCTTAAAAGTGTCTCATAGAGGTTCAGAGCCTATTAGGATCTGTCCAGGGATAGAGGTGCTAGCTGGTGCTATTTTTGCATTCTTTCTTTACCTTGCTAAAACTAGTAGGTGTGCCCCACTCCCACACTGCTCCTGCATCTCTGCCAGGGCTGGGAAGCTGAATGTGCTGCACTCACAGCCCTGCCAAAGCCAGCAGGCAAGTACAGCCAACACAGCCGATGCCCCTTGAGCGCCTAGCTCTGCTGACCCGGGAGGATAGGATCTCTGGGCCCTATAAATCTGAAACAATTGGGGAGATAGTTATAGGCAGGTTACCACCTCAAGAAATGAAAAATCTCAAACTAACCTTGCACCTAAAGGATCCAGGAAAAGAAGAGTAAAGTCCAAAGTTAGTAGGCGAAAATAAAGATCAGAGTGGAAATAAATAAAATAAAGACTAAAAAGACAATAGAAAAGATCAATGAAACTAAGATCTGGTTCTTTGAAAAGATAAATAAAATTGAAAAGCCTTTAGCTAGATGTACTAAGAAAAAGATTAACTTAAATAACAAAATCAGAATGAAATAAGGTAAGTTACACCTGAAACCAAAGAAATACAAATAATCATAGAACACTATTATGAAAAATTATACACCAACAAATTAGACAAACTAGCATAAATGGAGAAATTCCTAGAAAAATACAATCTTCCAAGACAGAATAGAGGAAATAAAAAATTTGAAAAGAACAATTACCAATAAGATTGAGTCAGGTCATCAGAAACTCCCAACAAACAAAAGCCCAAGGGGTGCCTGGGTGGCTCAGTTGGTTAAGTGAATGCCTTCGGCTCAGGTCATGATCCTGGAGACCCTGGATCAAGCCCCACATCGGGCTCCCTGCTCAGTGGGAAGCCTGCTTCTCCCTCTCTCACTCCCCCTGCTTGTGTTCCCTCTCTGGCTATGTTTCTCTCTGTCAAATAAATAAAATTTTTAAAAACAAAAACAAAAACAAAAGTCCAGGACCAGAGAGCTTCACCAGTGACTTCTAACAAAACATTCAAAGATTTAAGACTTCTCATTCTCAAACTTGTCCAAAAATTGAAGAGATGGGAATGCTCCCAGACTCATTTTATGAAGCCAGCATCACCCTGATACCAAACCCAGAAAAAGACACACAAGAAAAAAAATTACAGGCCAATATCCCTAATGAACATAGATGCAAAATCCTCAACAAAATATTAGCTAATTGAATTCAACAGTATGTTAAAAGGATCATGCATCATGATCAAGTGAGATTTATTCCACAGATGCAAAAATGGTTCAATATTCACAAATCTATCAAGGTGATACATTACCTTAATGAAGGATAAAATTCATATGATCATCTCAATAGATGCCGAAAAGACATTTGACAAAACTCAATATCCATTTAAGATAAAAAACTTTCAACAAGGTGAGTATAGATGGAATGTACCTCAATACAATAAAAGCATATATGACAAGCCCATAGCTATCATCCTACTCAATAGTAAAAAGCTGAAAGCCTTTCCTTTAAGATCAGGAACAAGACAAGTGTGCCCATTCTCACTACTTCTACTCAACATAGTACTGGAAGTTCTAGCCAGAATAATAGGCAATGAAAAGAAATAAAAGACTTCCAAATTAGAAGGAAGAAGTAAAACTGTCATTATTTGCAGATGACTAATATTATATAGAAAAAATCTTCAAAGACTCCACTAAAAAAAACTATTGGAGCTAAAAAAATTCAGTAACATTGTAGGATACAAAATCAGTATACAAAAATCTGTTGCACTTTATACAGTAACAATGAACTGTAAGAAAAAGGAATTAAGAAAATAATCCCATTTACAACTGCATCAAAAAGTATAAAATAATAAAATACCTGGGAATAAATTCAGCAAGGAGGTGAATGACCTATCTGTATATTACATTGATGAAAGAAATTGAAGAAGACACAAATAAATGGAAAAATATTCTGTGCTCATGGTTTGAAAGAATTATTATTAAAATGTCCATATTACCCAAAGCCATCAAATTCCTATCAAAATTTCAATGACATTTTTCACAGAATTTGAACAAACAATGCTATTTTGTATGGAACACAAAAAGTCTGAATAACCAAGCAATCTTGAGAAAGAAAACAAAGCTAGAGGCATATTGTTCCCTGGTTTCAAACTATATTATAAAACTATAATAATTAAAACAGTATGGTATTGGCATAAAAGAGATTCATAGATTAGTGGACAGAATAGAGAGCTCACAAATAAACCCACATATATATGGTCAATTCATTTATGACAAAGGAGTCAAGAGTGTACAATGGAGAAAGGACAAGACCTTCAATAAGTACTCTTTGGAAAACTGAATAGCCACATGCAAAAGAATGAAACTAGATCACTGTCTTAAACCATATACAAAAAGTAAGTCAAAATAGATTAAATACTTAAATGTAAGACCAAAATTTATAAAATTGCAGAAGAATAAATAAGCAGTAAGCTCTTTTTTTTTTTTTAAGATTTTATTTATTTATTTGACAGAGAGAAACACAGCCAGAGAGGGAACACAAGCAGGGGGAGTGAGAGAGGGAGAAGCTGGCTTCTCATCAAGCACAAAATCTGATGCGGGCCTCAGTCCTGGGACTCGGGGATCATGACCTGAGCTGAAGGCAGACACTTAATGACTGAGCCACCCAGGCACCTGAGCAATAAGCTCCTTGACACTGGTTTTGATGATACCTTTTTTTTAGATCTGACTCAAAAGGCAAAAGCAAAAAAAGCAAAAATAAACAAATGTGACTGCATCAAACTGTAAAGCTTATGCACAGAGAATGAAACTATCAACCAAATAAAAGTCAACCTAGAAAATATCTGCAAATTATATATCTGGTAAGGAGTTAATATCCAAAATACATAAACAATCCATGAAACTCAATAACAAAAACAATTAAAAAAAATAGGCAGACAATCTGAATAGACATTTCTAAAGACATACAAGATGGTTGATAGGCACAAGAAAGATGCTCAGTATCACTAATCATCAGGGGCATGCAAATCAAAACCACGATGAGATCAACCCACACTTGTCAGAATGGCTATTATGAAAAGGAAGGGGAACCCTTGTGCACTGTTGGTGGGAATGTAAATTGGTGTAAGCACAAAGGAAAGCAGTGTGGAGGTCCTTCAAAAAATTAAAAATAAATTACCATATGATTCAATAATTCCATTACTGGGTATTTATCTGAAGAGTATGAAAACACCGATTTGAAAAGACACACGCACCTTTATGTTCATTGCAGCATTATTTAGAATAGCTAAAGTATGGAAACAACCTAAGTGTCCACTGATGGATGAACGGATAAAGAAGATGTGGTGTATGTATGTGTTATATAGAGAGAGATGTCACGCACACAATGGTATACCTTTTAGCTGTAAAAAAAAAATAATAAAATGTTGCCATTTGTGGCAACATGAATGGCCCTCAAGGATATTATGCTAAGTGAAATAAGTTACACAGAGAGAGACAAATACTGCATGATTTTACTTATATGTGGAATCTAATAAACACATGAATAAACAAAATCAGACCAAGCCAAACTCAGATAAAGAGAACAGATGGGTGGTTGCCAGAGGGGGAGTTGAGGAAGGTAGACAAAATGGGTTGAAGAGGATCAAAAGGCACATAATTCCAGTTACAGAATAAAGAAGTCATGGGGATGTATTATACAACATGGTGACTATAGTCAATAATACTGCATTTCAAACTCGCAAGATGCTAAGAAAGAAAATCTTAAAAGTTCCTATCCTAAAAAAAAAAAAAAAGGTAACTTTGTTTCCTTGCAGATGGCAACAAGACTTACTGTGATCATTTCACAATGTATAGAAATGTGGACACATTATGTTTCATTATATCTGAAACTATTAAAATGTTGGATATTGTTTATACTTCAATGAAAAATGGTTGAGATGTATCATTATATTTGGCTTATATAAAAAATTTTGAAATGAAATCACCTGGAGTGTACTAAGTGATGAACAAAAGTTGCTCTAATTCAGTTCAAGAACTCATGCACCAAAGTGCTTTGCTATTTCTAGAACAAAATTTTATTCAAATTATTACTTATTATGGTTGCAGAGTTCATTTTAATGATATCAGCAACTTCCACAAGACTTGAGAGGAACTGAAAGAGAGGGGAAAACAATTCTCCCAGTCTAACTAACTTGACAACTGGCCTTCCTTTACTGTTGCTTTATTGTTTGCTCATGGTAGTAGGTGTAGCGGTTGTGATCCCTAGTGGTGGTAATGGTGGAGCGGCTCTATTTTAGGAGTAGGGGGATTGCTAAGATGGCAGAGAGAAGGAAGAGAAAAAAAATGAAAGGGATCAACAGGAGACTGATGGCATGAAAAGTTCTTAATTTAATTTGTATTAGCTTGAATACCACAAGCATTTTTTCATGGTTATTGAACATTATTATTTCTCTCCTGCAAACTACCTTATTTGTAACCTCTTACCATTTTTCTGTTGCTTGTTTGCTTCTCTTTGTCATGAGTTTGTGGTTATTTTTAGATTTTTAAAAATATTTTATTTAACACAATTAGAGAGGAAACACAGGCAGGGGGAGTTTGAGAGGGAGAAGCAGGCTTCCCACCAAGCAGGGAGCCCCATGTAGGGCTCAATCCTGGGACTCCAGGATCATGACCTGAGCTGAAGACAGATGCTTAGGACTAGGCCACCCAGGTGCCTCATCAGTCTTATATAATACCCAGTGCTCATTACATCATGTGCCTTCCTTAATGTCCAGTACCCAGTTACCCCACCCCTATGAACCTCCCCTCCAGCAAACCTCAGTTTGTTTCCTATGATTAAGAGTCTCTTATGGTTTGTCTCCCTCTCTGATTTCATCTTGTTTTATTTTTCCCTCCCTTCCCCTATGATTCTGTTTTGTTTCTTAAATTCCACAAACGAGTGAGATCATATGATAATTGTCTTTCTCTGATTGACTTATTTTGCTTAGCATAATACCCTCTAGTTCCATCCATGTTGTTGCAAAAGACAAGATTTCACTTTTTTTGATGACCGAGTAGTATTCCATTGTGTGTTTATGTGTGTATATATACACCACATCTTCTTTATCCATTCATCTGTTGATGGACATCTGGGCTCTTTCTATAGTTTCACTAGTCTCAGTCTTTCTTAATTATCTTCTTGTGTGTTTAGATTGAGTGGTAGTTGTTTTATTTTTGTGTTTATTCTTTCTGTATTCTTTATTCTTCATCTAGAAGCTTTACAGTTGTCTTGAGCAAGTCCCTAGCTTCCCATATGGAAGGTCTCATCTTGGCAGCCTGGGATCCTATCCTATGAAGACAATGCAAATCATTGTTGGATCCAGTAGCTTGAGTCAGGTCCTGGTGGGGAGGCTGGGAAGTGCCTATATCCCATGAATCCTACAACAGATAGTTGTCTGTAGCTTTTTCTTTTTTTTTTTTTTTTTGTAGCAAGAAAACTACTCTCTGGTTGTTATTTTGAGTCATTGAATCTGACTGACCCCAAGATGCGGTGGGAGAATTTTCAACCAAAGGTTCTCACCTTCACTGTCTTTGTTTGCTTATCTGACCCATTCTGGTCTACAGAAACATGTATTTGCTTTGTGTTTAAAGTGGAGAACAGTTAGGGTAAAGATGCCCTTATTGTTGAACTTCATCTATACTGCTAATCATAAACTTTATATTTAGAAGAACATATTTAAAAGGTGAAGATATCCAACAAATAAAAAGACAAATCTGCTTTTCTGACTTATGAGTAAGTTAAAGGATAGGAAAATAGCATTTATGAATGCCTACCATACACCAGATACAATACTTGGTGTTCCACATGACTTATCTTTTTTAGTCTGCACCAACGTTCTTTGGGGTGGGTATTGTAATTCCATGTTCAAGTAGGGAGCAATGATCACATTGATTGTATGTGGTCTCAGCTTCAATCCAAACAAAAATGCCATGAAAGCATATATTTTGTTATTTACTGCTCTATTCGCAGCACTTAAAGCAGCACCTGGCAAGTAGTAAGTACTCAGTAATATTTGTTGAATAACTGTTTTCTTGTCAGTTTTTCTGTGTTATTCCTACCATTGTTTCTATTTATATGTGTTGATCCCTATATGAGTCTTAATCGCTATCCTAAACATAAAATTCTTCAGCATAGGGACCTCTTCCCTTTGCTTGTTTTCTTTTCTGTTTTCTCTCCCCTACTTGTTGGCACTGGATATCTTAACCCTAACCCCAGTGGGTGAATGTCTCTCCAATTTTCCCGGAGCTCCCATCTCTTTTGCCAGTATAAAAGAACTGAAGCTAAAACTTTTCCTGCATCGATTACTTCCTCAGACTTTATACTTCCCCAGGCCCCATTTAACAATAACACAGTCATATCTCGTCTTCACCACCTCAGGCAGCTGCAGCCAGGGTGCTTGCTGCAGAGGTAGGAAGGCAAATGAAGCCATGACTAGGCAATCTGGATAATGGCTTCTCCCCCACAAATTCCGACTGTCAAATTGTCTTGGGAAGTGTGGCTGATTATATTTAAAAATCACCTTGGTTCTCTTTTAAATTATACCTCCAGATGGAATTGAAATAAAAATTAGGCTGTAAAATATAGATTTTTTTCACCCCTTCCCTCCATTTCTTAATGACACTCTGATATTAGGGAGCAATTTGGCTGATGAATTAGTACGCATGTGGGTATGATCTCTCAGCACAGCTTGAGAAAAGCAGGACCAATCATGGGCCTCACTCACTGCAATTGATTTTCTAAAGAGAATGCAGAGCAATTAAGAAAGGAGAAAAATCGTGCATTTTAAATCTGGGTGCTACAAGAAAAACATTATTATTATTTGACAGAGCCTGTAAAGAGCTTTGCAGAGTTTGTGATACACCTACCCTCTCTGCTGCAGTGATATCTCAAGACTCAATCCATATTAATTGCAAGGCTTACAATGATTAGAAAGAGAAAGAGTAAGGAGGAGCTCAACTTACAAAGTCTGGGAAAAGTAAGTAGTATTTCTTGTTAGTTTTTAGCCCAAATGGATAGCAGGGAAAGGCAATTTGTGGAGCCACTATGCCAATTACCAGAGAACGTTTAACTCCTTTTCATTTAACCTCTGCAACTAATTAGCAAGGAAGATGTACTGTCTTCACCCCCTGTGCACACAGTGGAACTAGAAAAGACCACAGAGTTCACCTAGTTCTCCAACCTGAGAACATTAAAGGGTGATCAAAATGCAGTCTGTGGATTAACTGCTTCAGAACCATGAGAAGTCTGGTAAGTGTGCACGGTCTTGGGCTTCACATCCAGAGCTTGTGATTTTAAATAAGTAGCTCAGGTTAATCTGGGGCAGCTGATTCACAGATAACATTTAAAATTCTTTTAAGATGGGCGCCTGAGTGGCTCAGTGGGTTGAGGCCTCTGCCTTCAGCTCAGGTCGTGATCTCAGGGTCCTGGGATCAAGGCTCACATTGGACTCCAGAGAGCCTGCTTCCTGCTGTCTCTCTCCCTGCCTCTCTGCCTACTTATGATCTCTCTGTCAAATAAAAAAATAAAATCTTAAAAAAAATAATAAAATTATTTTAAGAGCCTTATTCACTTTACAGATGAGGAAATAGGTCAGGGGTAGCATGACAGAATCATTGGGGGAGTTTTTCCAAATCTGCAAGAGAAATCAGGGCAACTGAGGCTATGCTGTGGCAAAAGTCCTTAGACAATCCAAGTCTGGCTTGCTCATACTATCTGTCCACCATGGGTCACAGTGACCCTGCAATCCAGGCAAACAAAGGCCTCATCTCAATTTATGCTTTTGTAATCCGAAACCCAGAAACAATGGAGAAGGGCAAACTGTGCATAAACTTTTAAGGATATGATATAAATACCACTAAAGAAGCAATGTCCTTGATCGGCTTGGGAGTCAGATGGACTTGCATTTAAATCCTCTTACTCCCTTTATAGACTGTGTGATTGGGCAAATTGCTTAACCTCTTTAAGTCTCTGTTTGCTCATTTGTAAAATGGGGAAGATATTGAGTATTTATAAATGATTGCTATGAAGCTTATGGTGGATATTCACATCCTTATCATTATCAAGCTAGGTATAAAAATGTACCAGGGAAGGGAAAAAAGAGACATCCTCTTACACCAGCATTATTGTTTGGTCCCTTTGCCACACTCGTCAGTCTATTTGAAGTTCTTTCCTTTCATCATCTTCTTTCTCCTGCATCCTATCTTTCCTCCAAGATCTGGATTAAGATCTACTGCCCCCCTGTCCCGCGCATCTTCCTGCCATGGGAAATAATCATTCATTCATTCAGCATAGTTATCAACTTTCTACTGTGTGATTGGCAGTATGTTCTTAAGGCTTTTGTGTCTGGGGGAGGGGAGAATGATGAACGCAAAATGGAATACACAGGCCAAGGTATCCATGATGCAATGAAAGCATTGAGGAGGATTCCCAGTTTGTATTACTGCCGGAGCCTTTCTCACAAAGGACAGAGCAAGAGGAGAGAGCATCCAGGACAAGGTACAGCATGTGCCAAGACCGAGAGGCAAGAATAGCCACAAATAGTCAACAGCAACCCAGAGACTGTAAATAGTGAAATATCACTAACATGGAAACCGTGAATGTGGGAGACAGGTACTGGGGGCTTAGGGGAGGGTTGTTAGGACAAATATATGGAAAAATCTTAAAGATCCATCAGTGTATACATGTTTTGTGTAGATATTTTTCCCCCTGTAGGCAAAACAGAATCACTGAAGAAGTTTGACCAGGAGTACAATAGGACCAGGTTGGCATTTTAAGAATAGTGTTCTGGCAAGAGACTTTGGGGAAAAGACTGATATGGTCTGTGGGAAAGAGAGATGGGACAGCCTCAGGGAAAGCAGTGCCAGGAATGGTGATGAAGAAGCAGATGGGAGGGCAGTGAATTTAGGAGGTGAGGCAACATAGTCTGATGGTCTGCAGTATCTGAGATGACATAGAAGTTTCAGGCTGGGAATGGGGGTGGAAGCTAGCAGGTTCTCTGAGACAAAGAAAGCAGAAGGCAAGGCAGCTGGTGGGAAAGTAGACTGTGGATCATGGGGGGCATGGAGGAGCTGGAGAAGGATGAATCCCTAGAGATTTATTTACCATTTACTTACATGTCTAGACACAAATAATTCCTTTAAATCATTTGGCACTTATTTATATATAACCTTATTCTGTGATTAATGTTTTCCACAGTGTACATTGACTTTTCAGAAACTGTGCAAGCTACTTGACAGCAGAAATGTTAATTTAAATTTATGTTTATATCCCACAGTTCACTTAGCACAATACTTTGGGCTTAGCAAGTTCTCAAAAAATATTCATGAAAGAATATATATCAAATTTGGATTTCCTGGTTTTGTTCATCTACCACATTACTATTAGTATGATTTCTATTTTTTCTTTTCTTTTTTTTTTTTGCCCTCCAAGGTTCTGATGCTCTTTTGTGACTAAAATGCTCACTTTCTTGGAGTTTACAGCATTTCCCCCATTATCTTAAATCTTTACCATATTTTAAACCAACATTTAAAACAATATCAATTATCTTTATTAATATGTTTACTTGACATATCCCTTTCAATGTTCATTATGCTTTCTTGGAATTCTTCCCTTTCCTCTTCTTTCACTTGTAATCATTTTAAATTCTCTCCCTTTCATTTTCATTTTCTCTGTGAGACTTCCCAACGTATCACTTCCCTCCTTCTAGTACATTCTTTATCACTGATAAGGTTGTGTTTCTCTATGAGCATGATATTTCTCCTGTGTTTTTTTTTTTTTTAAGATTTGGCACCATAAGTCTCTCATTATGTAATCATTTCTTCTATTTATTATAATTTATTTTTTAAAGATTTTATTTATTTATTTGACATAGAGAAACACACCTAGAGAGGGAACACAAGTAGGGGGAGTGAGAGAGGGAGAAGCAGGCTTCCCACTGAACAGGGAGCCTGATGCGGGGCTCGATCCTGGGACTCCCAGATTATGACCTGAGCCAAAGACAGGCGCTTAGGGACTGAGCCACCCAGGCGCCCCTATTTATTATAATTTCTTCATAACGTTGAAATTCATGATATATCAGATGAATATATTGTGAAGGAAGCATAGATAGCACATGAGAGCTGTAGAAATACAGTTGGTCCTTAACGCTATAGTTCCTTGCTCCCTAATCCGTACTGTGCCTATGTACTAATGCTCTGCTATGTTGACTCTCCTATTGTCTTTTATCTTCAAGTCTCTCTTGGTGCAAAATATTTTGCAGAGAAACCCTGAAGTATTTGAGAGATAACTGAAATCTGTTTTGGGTTTTACAACCAATAAACTAAGGCATGCTGCTCAATATCTGTGTATCTATTTCCCTTCTCCTTATCTCAAAAAGGGATCCAGGGGCACCTCGGTGACTCAGTCAGTTACACGGGTTAAGTGTGGGACTCTTGCTTTCAGTTCAGGTCAAGATCTCGAGGTCATGAGATGGACTGGGTGTGGGGCTCCTCTCTCAGGGCAGTCTGCTTTAGATTCTCTCTCCTCCCTCCTCCTCTTCCCCTCCCCTCACTTATGCTCACATGTGTTCTCTCCCTCAAATAAATAAAAAAATAAAATAAAACAAAAGAAAGGGGACGTCCTAATTAGAGATAAACTAGAAATAAGCCAGACTTATTTGCAATGTACCTGGAAGAGTATAGAAGTACTCTGGAAGTGAGATGTACCTGGAAGAAATGCACTCTACACAAGGAAAATATTTGGAAATTGCTCAATTTTCTCCACTTATTGCTCCTTAAAACATCCTGGCCTTCTTTTTGTCCCTTTATTAATAGAAATACAAAGGAGAGTCAAGGATTGAAAAAATGAGCAAGGATATAGTAGAGGGTACTGAGAAAAGTAAAAATTAACAAGATATTAGAAATAATAATAAAAGAACGAAGTTGCACAGAGGATATCACTGGAACTACAGCACATACCCTAGGCCAATTTTAACTTTTTATCTGGGAATATTTAGGAAATTTCCTTTCCAAAATGAGAAAATTCAGTGTAATTATTAATTTTATGCAAATTAATTTTATTCAAATATTTACATAAATAGGAATTATGTTCAGTCTTGCTTGATTGATTACTAACTAATTGGAATTGGAGAAAGATTAAGATCTGTTTATGTGACAGTTAAAAAGACAGCATTTCTGATGTTTCAGAGTAAAGCAATAAGAAAATAGGAGTCCTTTAGTAAGGTGACATTTATCCCAGTGTATTAGGAATATACTTATCATAACACTGTGGAAGCTATAAAGACACAGATATTCAGTTGTGGTTGAAATCACAGCTCTAGAGTCAGACAGATGCTGATTGGAAACATCTATACAGCCACTTTTTGGTAAATAGCCATAAAGCTATTAACTTGTTTCTAATCTGCAAAATTGGATTAATAATTATATCTAATTCATAAGGATTAAATTTGAGCTTCTGTTTGACTTATGCCTGTGCCTTCTTTGCTATCAAATGTACATAAAAAAAATTGAAAAACACAGTCTTAAAATGTCTTCCAACTAGAAGATATTAAGATGCCAACCTAATGCTATGGCTCTAGGTTAACATCTGGGGACAGGTGTGAAGGGAAGGGGCAGCATATCCTGACAAGCTGACATCACCTACTTGTATAGCTGGGATCTGGGACATTCAGCAAATGACATGTAAGGCCACTACTTTAGAACTCATAGGCCTGTCCCCAGTGGTTAGAATCATTGCAATGTTCTACCTTGTAGACGTTGAGTAGCACAAAGTCAAATGAGGAAATGGCTAAGATTCAACTCATCGTGGTTTGACATGTCTAAAGTCTTATCACGAAGAGACATACTTGAATTGTTGATAATGACTATCAAGCCACACTTTATATAACTCTTCAAAATAGAGGGTAAATATTTAAAAACACAAATATAGAAAAGACTAAAACAGAATTGCTATTAAAGCATGAATTCTGAGTTCTGGCAGAATCTGTGTTTAAATCCAGTTTCGACAGCATCTATGTGGTCTTTATTGGATCACATATCTTTGAGCACCAACTTCTTCAAATGTAAAATGGGAATGATAGAGCATATATGATTGTCTCATTGGTTTGTTATGAAGGTTAAATAAGATAATTTGGATAAAGCAGCTGGCAGAATGCCTAGAACAGAGGTATGCTCTGCAAAGGGAATCCCTTCTTCTTCACTGTGAATATTACATTGCAAACCACTGAGGGTTTCTTATCATTGATGCCACATTTCTGAACGGAGATAAAATTAAAGGGTTAAAAGCAGTCTATAGAAACAACTCGATAATCAGTAGAAAAATGGGAAAAACAATGAACAGTAATTCATTGTTCATTCTACATCATGTAGACTTACTGTGTCTTTATAAAAGAAAACTGATTTTTGTTTTGTTTGAATTCTTTAGTTGTTCTATTACTGAGTCTTTAGAAGCACTGAGTTCTCCAGTTCAGTAACCTGAAAGTTACAATAGATTGATTTGTATCCATGTCAAAGTAGACTCTACTTTAAGTTCATACCCTCCAAAAGCCCATATTTCTCTGAAAAAAGAGTTCTGCTTTCAATGTAAGCAAGAGTTAAAATAATATTCTTTGAGTTTATTTAGCAGTTGATTGAATGATTAAATATGCATTTGAAGTAGCCAAAAATGAAACCATGTTATTGTAGTAGGAAAAAACCCTCATATTAACATTGATTGAGTTTTAACAAATGAGTTGATTAGAAGAAAAGGAAAGAGGAACACAGTTCATCAAATGCAACTTGATGCCAGGTCCCTGGTTTCTCCATAGACCTAATGTACTCTTGTCATAATACCTTGGGAAAAAAGAAAATCAATGACTGCATTTCTTAGCAAGAATATACTTTCTGATTAATGAATCATGCACTGAAACCACTGCTTTTTATTTATTTAGTTGTTCTCCCTTTCAGAGAATTTATATTAACTTCCTCTGAAAAATATGGAAGATAATCAAGGTGTCACGCAAGTGTGCGTCACAGGAGCAGAAGAAAGGATATGCAGTCAGAGCCTAAGTTTGTACTGACTAGTTTAATTTCTGATTTTCTCTGTCATAAGTAAGGACTTATGCTGAAACTAATCCAGAAATATTAAAATATAGCAGTGGTCTAGGTATGAACCAGGATGTATTCATAGTTGAATGGTAGAATTCAGCCAGGTCTAGGGAACGCACAGGAACAGGAGAGTCAAAAGAGAAGGCCATCGTGCATGCTAGATAGAGTAGCGGGTCATTGAAGGGCTTTTGGGTTGAGCATTTAGATTAGAGTCCTGTGTCTGTGACTCAAATTTGTGATCTAGTGGCCACCAGAGACTCAGATAAGAGTCTTCAGAAGTAGCTGGAGGGGGAGGGGAGAGGAGAGGGGAAAAGATTAATCACACAAAATTTGAAAAACAGCACCAACCAAACCAAAGTAACGGACTGTGACTATTGTTTTCACTAGAAATTCTTTAAGGCTTTGAGGATTCAGAACAGTGTTTGACCAAAAAGGGTGGGGAGTCCTTCCCTTCCTCAACAGGGAACCGTGGGACATCAGTGTGAGGACAAGCCCAGTCAGGGAAGCCCTAGAGCTGGGGTTATTGTTCTGAACTTAGTAGACTGACTACACTTAAAAGCAAACAGAAAAATGCTTATAAGTATACCAAAATGAAATAAAATCCCAAATGATCGGAACACAATGTAATAATTTTTAAAATTTTCTGATTAACCAAGGAAAATTACTTCATGCTTTCGGTGTTTTCTCATCCCATAAGGAAACTATATTATTAGGAGGCTTGGTCCACACCAAGCCATGGAGCTGGCAAGTAAATTAGTCAGTGCCAGACACTGAGGCTCCCGGTTGTTTTTCTAGCTCTTCCCCAGTAGCACATTGCTGCCCGGGCTTGGAAGAGGGGATTATGCTAAGCCAGGATCCTCCTTGGAGAATGATTAACCAGAATGACAAGATATCAAGGGTTATACTTCTTCACTCTTCCTCTCATCTAGTTGCCACACAGAGAACAATTCTGACTGAATATATTATTTAATTTTTCTAGTTAGTCATACTTAGAATCAACCAACATTAACCATTAAAAAGAAGAAGAAAGGACAAAGCACATTGTATGACCATCCTGATTTCCAATTCAAAGTGGCACCCCACCACCACCACCACAGCTCTGAACTAGGCAATTAAACAATAAAGGACAATTTTAAAAAATCAGGAAATTCACCAGCTTATTCTTCAGGTTCACTTACCTTGGTACGAACGATGATTGGCAATGGCAGTAAAACCAACAGAGTGAAAACTATAAGGAGAAACCGGCGATAAACTAAAATATACCTAAGGACTTTCATTGTCCTAAGCAGGAGACTTTGATAGTGCTCTCCTCAAAATAAGGCAGATGTTAAATAACCAAAGTGGATTAATATTTCTCCAGCCCATCATCATCATTTACTGACCTAAACTGATGAACATGAGTTAAAATTAAATCTTGATTTTTATTGTTTTACTGTCACAATTAATGTGGAGAGATAAGCCCAAGAGTGTTTGTAAGAAATCACAGGCCACTTGCTACTGTGGCTTTTGAAAGATACAGCTGTTCTTTCCCTATTTAATTTGTTCACATTAACTAGAATATTGACTGGCTATAACTAGAAGGCACAATTGTCAGGTTCATTGAGTTTGCCCATAGTGAGGCTCCTCTGTCCCTTCCAATGTTCCTTGACTTCTGGGCTCCACACTTGGGTACTGTGTCAGGCAGTCTCTACTGGATGTCTCCAAATGCCCTTCCTAAGAAAGTGCATTTTTAGTGTATGAATTGGAATAGCAATTCCAATAGTAAGAATTTCAGTGTATGGCAGGTAAAGGTTTTGGTACAGAGGGATTTTTCTAGGGCTTCTCAGATAATGTGTTGAGGCCCTCATGCTGAGATGAGGTTTGGCTCAGAGAAGAGCCCCTGGCCTCTCTCATTCAGGAATTCTCTGCACTCATTCAAAAGATAAGTAACACCGCTTCTGATATTGAGCAGCATTTTTCTCTGCAGTACCACATTTAGTTGAAAATGATTTATCTACTATTTGAAAGCAAAGTTCTATGTATTTCTTGAACTCTATTGCCTCTTTTGATAGAAAACCAAAAGTTATCATAAAGCCTTATGTTAGCCCTCCCCTGTTCCACTCTTTCAAGATTGAGCTGATATTACGCTGATACTGACTAGACCATTAATAGGGAATCTGCACAGAGATGAGTCATTGGGGCCATCCGAGGGGTGAGTGTGGTGTGTGGGTGTGTGTGGATGTGCGTGTAAGCACATGTGTGAAGTTGGGTATGTGCCACTAACAGTGATATGGAGGATATATTTTAATACTGCTCAGGGCTAAAGACTGGTTTGTTTCTCACTATTTTGTAAATTAATAACTCAATACACTTCAACTAAACAGTTACTATGCACGTAGCCCTAGGTATAAACACATTTCTTTCTATAATTTATAGTCAATTTCTCGATATAAATATCCTTACTTTGATGTAATCTATTGTTAGCATTTAGACCTTATTTCTAATTCCGCATTAATGTAACTCTGCTTCCTTTTCCTATCAAAGAAGATAATTCTTTCACCAACATTGACCGTATTATTAATGTAGATGAAAAGCATTTTTTCCCTTTATATATCTAAATTTCTAAAGAGCCATCACAGATAGTGACTCAGGAAAACCAGTAAACATGAAAAAAAAAGTCTCTAAACCAGAAAGGCACATGACATTTTGAATTTCTTAGGTAAAACAAAGAGAGGGTAATTACAAATGATAGTAATGAATAGTGAGCATAATAAAATAGGTGTTAAAGAACACATTAAAAGAACAGAGTTACTCAAAAGCATTTCAGTATTTCTTTTTTTCCATATAACATCCTGTACAGTTCATTGCATGATTTTTTTTTTTTTTTAAGAAACCACTTCTGTTCTTAAATTTTGTTAGGCCACCTGGTGAGACCATTTGAGTCTCACATTCTCATCTTAGAGGATTTTACTTTATGAGATGACACCCAAAATGAAAAGGCATTTGTACGACATTTAACAGAAATGAGGGAACAGGGGCACTCAAGCCAGACAGAGACTGAAGGGAAAACTCTTGACATTTGTTACTGCCTTCTTTTTGTGCCCTATTTTCACTGTTCTGGTACTTTCTCACCAGACTAAGGTAAGGCTTGCAGGACCCTCCTATTATGGCCAGAGGTTCTAGCCAGCTCAGTCTTTTGTGGGTGCCCCTTACTACAAAATAGTCTCACCTTTCCTTTATGTCCATCCAATCTCTTGTTTCACTGTCACATAGAGTAGGGATCTGACAGGATAGTTCACGCTAAGCATCAATGGCTGCTGTGAACTCTATACCTCTCCAAGGGTCACCAAAGAATGACACCCTTAATGAGAGAATTGGGGCCCCTTGGAAACATATCCTAGGGTGTCCTTCAAATCACACCACACTGCTAACCAGATCTGCCAAAGTTCTCCTCTTCTTGGTACAGAAAAACATGAATCTCTCTTAATACATTACAACTGTCCTATGTTTGACCTATTTGACCTAAAATGAATTACACCCATGCATAATCATGGGTTAATTCATTTAAAACACATCTTTTACAAATATAAAAATATTAGGAATATTATTCACTCATTCACAGTTATTTACTATGTGTCAGGGATTTTAGCCACCACCTCGTTTAAGCTTCAAAAGCCAATACAAGGTATCAGTACTATTGGTATTGTTATAATTGTTTCTCTTTTACACATTTGGAAACTAAAATTCAAAGAGGCCAAGTAAAATCTCCCAGGTACTTCATGATATAATAATGATAGAAATCCAGTTCTTTCTTGTTCCTAAGGCACTGATTTTTTTTTTTTTGTACTATGCCATATGTTTACCATAATGACTGTGAATGTGACACTAAACACTAAATCATCAGATCTAGAATTTTTATATAGACACATGATTTGGGTGGCTTAGAAACTGAAGCTCTAGGGTTTGCTTTTTATGTTCCTTAAGCCTTATGATTGAACATAACATGTGACACTTGGGTCCAGGCATAAGCATAAAGAAAAAGATTCCTTCTGTATGTACTCAGAGTAACTTCATAAAGAAGTTAGACTGTCCCAGATTACATAAATTGTGTAGACAATCAACCTGAGGGGAGTGGAAAGCAGCTTTTATGTGGCTATCCACACATTTCTCTCAGCCTTCTTTTCTGGATATCTCTTTCTTATGCCATGTTTGCTCCCAAATTTGTACTTTTCTTCAGGCCTTTACCTCTTCCAAGAATATGCTTCCCTTTTCTATATTTAACTCCCACCAATCCTTGAAGTGTGATTTGTAGACTCATCTCAAATCTGCTGCCTTCTATAGATCCATCCTGACAATTCCTGACTTTCCAGACACCCACCCAAGAGTATCACTGGGCCAACTACATCCACATGATCTGGGGTGCTGGATGAAGGAACAGATGCCCTGCCTATTGGGTCAAAAGATGGTTTCATGGTTAGTTGGCTCCCTACATAGCTTTCATACATACTAATATTTAAGAATCATTGACTTAGTATTTGTAAGATACAGTCAGCCTGGAGTAAACTGACTTACACTAATTATAATTTTAATAATACATGTAAAATCTTAAATCTTAAGTAAGACTGCCAACTCTCTGAGTATAGGGGGCATTAATTTACTCCCTTTAATGTCCCTAACAAGGTTGTAGGGACAAATGAAGACTGAAAAGTTTCTCTGATCGAACAAGTAGGCCAAATTAAGGAGTCACCCTGGCAAACCATGAAAGTAGGAAACAGGCTCTCTCTTGTTCTCCAACTCAAGATCTGTAGTTCAGTTAGCTTCATAGCTTTACATATTTCCCCTGTATTTACTAAGTACATATTTTCAGTTTTCAAAAAAAAAAAAAAGGTTCTCTAAGCCTACTTACAAATATACATAAATGGAAACCAATTAACTTCATTGCTGGTAAAGCATGGTTTATAAGATGAGCACTGGGTGTTATATGAAACTGATCAATTATTGAACACTACACCTGAAACTAATGATGTACTATGTGTTGCCTAATTGAACTTAAATTAAAAAAATAAGAGCAGTTCTTCAATAAAGTATCAGGCTTGCAGATGATGTGGTTTGTTTAATGGGGGAATATTTGCTCCACTGCAAATATGTCCATAAATACTCAGATAAGAAAGTGTGTATACTCAGTATACACTTTGAGTAGGATAAAAAATTGGAGTGCTTTTACTGTGTATTCCTATTTTCATTTTTGAATTTTTAGAGTTCAAGGGCATGGACTTTAGTCAATTACTATTACTGAGACCACCCAGCCAAACAGTATAGATCAGATTTTCTCCTCAGTCATTTGTTTGTAAGCTTCGACGAGTCCTTAATTCTGACACTTACTTAGGCTGCATTTCCATTCTTAAATCTGGTTATGTTAGTTATGTTATAAATTCCATAACTTCTAGACACTGCACTGTGGAGACTTTACTCTCTGAGTGCCGTATGTGGCTGTTCCCCCAAACCTTTTTAGACACTCTGAAAACTAAGATAATTTTTTTCCCTCCTAACTAGCATCTAGTGGTTTCCCAGTAATTATTAATTTTTGATTCCCACTGGCCCACTTTTCCATTCTTTAAGATGAATTCTCTTGATGAAAGTGAAACATATATATGATGTATATAGTAAAATTTTCAGGCCCACACCAATTAACTGTATCAGTTTTAATTTTTGTTTTCTAATTTAAAGGATAAAGTCACTATGTGGGAAGGAAAATCTACCCTGGAGATTCTAGATTCCTCCACAACTCCTAAACATCTAAATTGGGACACTGATTATTAACCCCAACTTCAGTAATCATTCCTCCAGTGCCCTGAAGTAAATGGCTGACTGAACAGGGAAGATTGAACTGTGTCCTATAAGGTGAGGACTTGAACTCCCACGAACTGGAAGCAAAGCACATTCCAGAAGAGGATCTATTTCAGGCACAAAAAAAAAAAAAAAAAAAAAAAGCAGTTGCCAGAACACCTTAGTACTCCAGCCCAGTCACAACTGGTCACACCCTCTACTGAGGTAGAAGGAATGTTTCCTTTTGGCCAAGACTCACCATACCTTTATCTTGGGCTCTCTGGGAGATAAAAGGAGAATATTTAGGGGTGGAGGGAGGAAGAGGAAATGTGGAGAAGATGGGAAGAGGAGAAAGCACATTCTGGAATCCTTGGCATACCATTAGAAAAGAAAGGTGAATTGTCTAGAGCTCTGTTTACTTCTGCTTCCTGTCCGTCTCTCCCTCCCCTGCCCAATCACCTTATGTAACAGTCATGTTCCAGCCGTCTGTACACATGAGACAGTACTGTCATCCTCGTGATAATCTGTGGGTATTCAGATGTGAACGCAGGACTCCTGGAGGTAGTGGTATTGCCAGCATCTGGATGGGAAAGCAGACCAGAGTTTAAGGAGCTCTAGTTAATGAGATGATTGCTTAGGACTGATTCTAGGGCTCCCTGCAGTGGAAGCTGAGGGATCACAGAAACAGACCACGTGATCCCAGCCAGTCCAAGGCTTCAGTCCTCTTGTAAAGTCAGAAGAATTTCACATGGTTCAAAGCAAGCAGTCAGAAACTGCTTTTGGGCACAGTCACAGAGACCAATTTAAAGAAACCAGTGAGGTAAAAATTTTGTCTCGTAATCTCAGCTCTGCCATGAACTCACTATTGCTCACAGCCATTACGCCTATTCTTTCTCTCTCAGAATAAAAAATTGTATTTCTCCCATCATTTCACCATGAAAAATATTGTCCACTTGAGTTTGGAACATCTCCTGTCTTTGATGACAACGAAGAGAAGAAAGGGTTAATACAATTCCTAACAGTGATTCATTTTAAGTGTCGTAAGTAAGTGGCATTGACATAATCCAGCTTACTGTCAAGCTGACCCATCTCCCTTGGAAGTTATTTTTTACCTAAGTGCAGAATATTTCATAATATGTCATTAACATGAACATAGGAAGTTAGCCGGGCTGCCCTCTTGCAGTAATTTTCTGTTGGCATAGCTACAGCTTTCACTGTTCTTCACCACATGGCTTATTATTTGGGTTTGGCAGCTTTTGGTTCAAAATGGTTGCTTATAGAGGAAACTCACTGTTTATAAGAAGTTAATGTGTGCCTTGTGACAACTTAAGACCTTATGAAAAAACATACCCACATTTATTCTGACAAGTTATTTATGCTTACATTTTTGTCCATTTTCTTTAACCATAGATTCACAGAGGTACATTTTCTGAACAGTATTTTCCTCTCAATTTATATGATTGTGCAGTTAAACCATATTAATTTACAGACCATGAGGACACAGCTTAATTTATACTTTTGGCCTGGATAAACATGATATAAAATAACAGTGGCGAAGAGTTTAAATTCTGGGAGACTTTCAAAGAAATGAAGCTAATAAAATGGACACTTCTAAGTGAGGGAATTGAAGTGAATAAGATACGGTACCTCCACAAGACAGCTCACCATCAAACGGGGAAGACACCAAGCACAGGGCCAAGAACCCTTCATGGCTTAGAGCATAAGACATGTGCTGTGGGAGGGCAACTAATTGTGATGCTCTGTTACCTTTCACAATAATCTCCATGTTTATAATCCCTAAAATAACTAATTAGAAATTCTCACAGCAACAGTCTTGACCTAATGTCATTTTGTCTACATTTGGGGAATCACAGTATCTCTGGCTTGGGAAAATTGTTTAGGCCCCTGTGACATATTGGTGCTGAAAAGTCCATTTTTTTTAAGCCCATTCTCTTTTTTCCCTAATTTATGTATGTATGTATGTATGTATGTATGTATGTATGTATGTATGCAATCTCTATACCCAATGTGGGGCTCAAACTCATGACCCTGAGAGCAAGAGTCACAAGCTCTTCTAACTGGGTACCCCTGGCCCATTCTTGAGGGGCTTTAACCACGGATGAGTCATGCCTCATTACATATTTAAATAACACCTCACTTCTTTGTTAGATTCTTTTTCTTGAGACTGAGCCAAAATTTGTCTTCCTGTACCTTCCATTTACTTTTTAAATTTTGCTTTTTGGGATCATTGGGCTGGAGTTGGGGAGGTGGAAATCCACTACTCTTCCACATGACAGCCTTTATATTTTTGAAGTCTTCCATGTCCATTTGCTTCAACTCTTCCTCAGGTCTCAAACTTTAAGTCGTTCCACTATCCTCGGCACTCATCTCAGATTAAAAGCATAAACTAGTTTTTTCTCTATCCCTGACCAATAGAGGTACTTGTATTACCTGAGTTCAGTGCTCTATTCCAGATGCTACTGGGCAGACAGAAGCAGTTCTCATGTGGTTCTTATAGAAATGCAAGCTGCACTGCAGTTTGTTTTGTATTGGCCTACTACATTGCTGAAGCATTTTGAGCTTACTATCTAATAAACTTTCAAAATAGTTTTTATGAGCTATAGCTTAGTATCCCTATGTTGTCACACTGAAAAATATGGAAAGTTTTCCCTATGAATTTCTATATTGTTAGATTTTTACATGTTCTAAATTGCCATGACTTCTGTCATTCATCACGTACATGCTATACACATATTTAATGATAGTACCCTCCATATTTTAAAGTTTTTTATAAAAGATTTTATTTATTTATTTGACAGAGAGAAACACAGCTAGAGAGGGAACGAACACAAGCAGGGGGAGTGAGAGAGGGAGAAGCAGGCTTCCCTCTGCGGGGTTCGATCCCAGGACTCTAGGATCATGACCCAAGCCGAACACAGACGCTTAATGACTAAGCCACCCAGGTGCCCCAGTACCCTCCATATTTTTATCTAAAATCATATATTCAACAGGTTCCTGTTTCCAGATACTTTTCTTCAAGTTGACATTCTTGCATTAGAAAGCAGCTCTCATGTACTCATTAACTAGGGTCTACCGAATTGTTTTCTTTTAGTAGACATGTACTTTTAGTAAAATGTAGTCCATTCCAGAATGCTGCCCCAGACTGACATCTCCCTCACCGGTGAACAGTCAGCAGCAACAGCTGTGGACTTGTTGGCAATCAGGAGGGCACTGTCCTGTCTCCTATCTTTGAGCACAAATCCACAGTTCTTTAACCAGTTTTTGAAATCTACCTTCCCAGAAGATTTGTTACACATCTGATTATGTCTACACTCTACTCCTTGGCTAGCATAAGGTGTCAAAAAGGACATAAACCATTTCTTCTACATTTCATACATTACTCCAGCTTCACTAAACAGTTTTTCCTCTCTACTTTGAGAAATATGCTTTTGTCTGGATAAGAAGTATTAGTAATTGTGCTTATTATCATGGTTTTCTCCAAAGAAAGGACTATCCATCAGTAATTACTCAAATATTAGAAATGTTCATATTTTCTCGAAAAGAAATGTTATCAGTATTAAATATGTGTGAATGTATATATGTGATTCTATAAACCCCAAGAGAGCCCATGTGGAGTTAGTACGAACCAACTAGTCCTAACTACTCCTTCCTCTCTTTTGTCTTATAGGGATGTTATCTCCTGGGCAGACTCAGCATCAGCCCCTTGGGGAACTTGGCCGTGGCCCCTGGAGAAGGAGAGAGCCTGGAATGGGAAGGACTAAGGCTGAAAGATGGAATGGATCTCAGACCTTCCCCTCAGGGGAAGAAGGCATCACCTGAAATTATAAAGACCCAGGCAGTTACATTGAAAAATTAAAAATAGAAATACTATAATTCCATAATTCTACTACTTGTTATTTACCCAAAGAAAATGAAAACACTAATTTAAAAAGATAATATGCACCCCATGTTTATTGCAGCATTATTTACAATAGCCAACATATGGCAGCAACCTAAATTTCCATTGGTAGATGAATGGATAAAGAAGATGTGGTATATATCTATATTTATATATTTATACATATATAATGAAATATTACTCAATCATTAAAAACCTTAACATTTACAACAACATGGATGAAACTGTATTATGCTAAGTGAAATAAGTCGGAAAAAGACAAATACCATATGATTTCACTTATATGTGGAATCTAAAAAACAAAATAAATGAATAAACAAACAAATAAGGAACAGAAACAGGCTAATCAATATGAAGAATAAACTGGCAGTTGCCAGAGGGGAAAGGGATGGGAGTGTCCTCTGCCCAAAACCCATATTCTCTGTATCTGATTTTTATTCTACTTGGAGCATTACTCTAATATTTGGCCATGTATAAAACTTGTCTTTCAATGGTCAATTTAATCATTCTCAACCTCAAGACTCTTGCCATATCTAAAACATTCAAGGCAGTAGTCTACTATTCCCCCATCCCATACTTTCTTAGAAGACAATTACTTGATTTTGATCTCTTACTGCAATAGTCCCTTGGTCTGATAGCCTTGTGGTAACTCTTTTCATCTTAACCTTGCTGCCTAATTCCTGCTGGCTTAGTTAATATATTATTATGATGGCTGATAGGTCAACTCTTTTATACTGGGAGAAACACTCCAGTTGTTTAAAGATTTTTTTTTAATTTATTATTTGACAGAGAAAGACACAGCAAGAGAGGGAACACAAGCAGGGGGAGTGGGAGAGGGAGAAGCAGGCTTCCTTCTGAGAAGGGAGCCCGATGCAGGGCTTGATCTCAGGACCCTTACTGAGCCACCCAGGCACCCCACTCCAGTTGTTTATTAAGTAGATAGGTTCTATAAATATGTATTGTATCTGGATTATTACTGCAAGTTTTAAAGTTTCTTCCATTTTTCAACTCCTTCAAGACCTTAGCTATATTCTACTACCATCTTTCCTCATTGCCTTATTACTTCTCTGTAGGCATTCCCCAAATAAATCAATTTGCTGTTGTAAGCTTCATTATTCTCCCTTTAAAAATCAAGGATTTATATGATCCCACAGCTCTTACATTCTATATTTCTGGAACTGATTTATAGTCAGAGAATTTCTTTTCAGTATTCACATTAAACTTTTTCTTTTTCTTTTTTTCTTTTTAAACTTTTTCTTTTAAAAAATGGAGAATTCTCAAAACTTTCTAGAGAAATGTACAGATTTCTAACTTTTGATGCTGTTTCTCCTAAAAGTGAAAAAAATTATTAACTATATAAAAGAAATTATCCAAAGTCAACCCAAATAAATAGCCAAGGGATTTGCTACCTCAAACAGCTTTGAGCAAACCTACTGCCATACAGAACTTCAAGTAACCCAATCTATATAGTATAAAGGAAACACTAAGATGATTTTACATTCATCTTTTTATAGACTCAGCAGCTTTCTATGATCACTCACCCTGGAAGATCTTTCATAGACATTGAGTGAACTGTCTCTCAGAACTGACTTCATTGTCACATGTTTTCACTAATTATCTGGCAGCCAGTGCTCTGTCCGGGAATGCGTACTTTGAACTTGAGTGAAAGGGGTTGAGACTGACTTGGAAGTCATGGAAATTGAGGTAAAAGTAAAACTACTTTGATGAAGGTGAGGAAGATAATTCAATGGGAAAAGAAGAGTCTTTAGTGCTGAGTCACTAAGTGCTGGGGCGACTGTATATCCATATGCAAAAAAATGAAGTTGTACCCCTGCCTTATGCTATATACAAAAATTAATTTAAAATAGATCAAAGAAGTAAATGTAAGAGCTAAAACTATAAAACTCTTGAAAGAAACATTGGTTTAAATATTTCTGACCTTAGATTTGGCATTGGTTTATTTATTTTTACTCATTTACTCATTCATTCATTTGTGTTGTTGTTGTCTTTATCTAGCTTATTATTTTAATTGAGATATAACTGACTTATTATATTAGTTTCAGGTATACAGCATAATGGTTTTGGATATTTGTATCTATTGGGAAATAGTCACCAGGAGTCTAGTTAAAATTCATCACCACACATAGTTACAAAGTTTTTCTTCCTTATGATGAGAACTTTTAAGGTCTACTCTTAGTAACTTTTAAATGTACAATGTAGTATTATTAACTATAGTCACAACACAGTACATTACATGTTCATGGTTTATTTATTTTATAATTGGAAATTTGTATCTTTTCAGCAACACTTGACACCTCTGGCATTTAGACTTTAGACTTGATACCAAACCACAAGAAACCAAAGAAAAACTAGACAAACTGGATTTCATCAAATTAAAAACTTCTGTGCTCCAAAAACACTGTCAAAAAAGTGAAAACACAGCCCATAAAATCATAGAAAATATTTAAAAATCATATCTGATAAGGTTGTGGTACTGCATTGGAAAACAGTGTGGAGATTCCTTAAAAAATTAAAAATAGAGCTACCCTATGACCCTGTAATTGCACTACTGGGTATTTACCCCAAAGATACAGATGTAGTGAGAAGAAGGGCCATATGTATCATAATATTCATTGCAGCAATGGCCACAATCGCCAAACTGTGGAAAGAGCCAAGGTGCCCTTCAACAGATGAATGGATAAAGAAGATATGGTCCATATATACAATGGAATATTGGGTCTCCATCAGAAAGGATGAATATCCAACTTTTGTAGCAACATGGACCGGACTGGAGGAGATGATGCTGAGTGAAATAAACCAAGCAGAGAAAGTCAAGTATAATATGGTTTCACTTACTTAGAGTGCATAAGGGGTAATATAGAGGACAGTGAGAGAAAGAAAGGAAATGGGAACTGGGGTAAATCAGAAAGGGAGATGAAGCATGAGAGACTTTGGACTCTGAGAAACAAACAGGGTTTTGGAAGGGAGGGTGGTGAGGGGATGTCGCCTGGTGGTGGGTATTGAGGGCACAAATTGCATGGAGCACTGGGTATGGGGCATAAACAATGAATCTTGGAACACTGAAAAAATAAAATAATGTAATAAAAAATAAAATTACAATTTAACAATAAAAATATAAATAATACAATTTAAAATGGGCAAGAGATTTCAATAGGCATTTTTATAAAGAAGATACACAAATGGCCAATATGCATACAAAAAGATGCTCAAGATTACTGGCCACCAAAGAAGTGAAAATCAAACCACAATGGAATATTACTTCAAACTGACAGGGTGGATACATGCTACAACCTGGATAAACCTGGATAACATGCTAAATAAAAGAAGCCAGACATAAAAGGCTACATATTACACAGTAACATGTAGATGAAATGCCCAGGATAGGCAAATCTACAGAAACAGAAAGTAGTTAAGTGGTTGCCAGGGGTTGGGGGAAGGGGAGAATAATTCCCATTAATAATAAATTAGCCTGGAGTTTCTCTTTTGGTTATGAAAATATGCTGAAATTAGATAGTGGTGATAACTATACAACTTTGTGGATATATGGAAAACCACTGAATTGTATACTTTAAGAGTGAATATTAAAGCATGTGAAATCATATCTCAACTTAAGAAGAAACAACGCAAAATTACTTAATAAATGTGAAATTATTTGAAAAGTACAAAAGTACTTTGTCAGCAGTTCTCAAACATTCCGTCTCAGAAATCCTCTATTTTTACCTTAACATTTTCTCATATCCATTAGAAAATAAAGCTGAGAAAAATTTTAAATGTTTAACAATTTGTTTAAAACCCAAAATAAAAACCCCATTATAGGCTAACACCCACATATATTTTAAGAAGCCTATATTTACTCTTAAAAAATAAGCTGAGAATAATGGTATTGTTTCACATATTTGCAAATCTCTTTAGAAACTGAAAACAGCTGGACTCTGCATTCGATCTATTGCCATATCATGTCATGTTGCTTCTGGAAAATGCCACTGTATACTGGTAAGAGATGAGAAAGGAAAAAGCAAATAATGTCTTTGTCTGATTATGAAAATAATTTTGTAGACCCAAAGGAGTGCCCAGAGCACATTTTGAGAAGTGCTGAACTAAACAAATAAGGTAAATTATTGTTATTAGAAAGAAGTTTGCCTTCTATGGGAGGGAGGTAGTTAGCGGTGTCCATTCAATTTGATGTTGATGAAAATAACTCTTCACATTCAGAAAAGAGAGTTATTAAATAAGAAAATTATAATTGTTAAATCCTAGACCATGGACCATTCTGTGCTATGTTAATCACCAACACAGATATTATGGATTGAGGTAGCTGGCGTAGCCATCTATTTTAGTGCTCAAATCTGGACACTTTTGAGAACAAAAGGCATGCTATTAATACTTACTCTGGGGTTGCCAGAGACAAAATTGCATCATGTGGTCCCCTCTACCATGGCACAATCTGAGAGTTAAGTGGAGTCTAAAAAACAAAGATTTGGGATCTTCAGAGGGTCCGAGGAGAGGGTTCTGGTCAAAGAGAATGAATGATGTGACAAAAAGAATGGACATTGCCCTGAGTAGATTAGTTCCTGGTACTGAGGATTTTAGAAATCCTGAGAGCTCACAGAATCTTTTTTTTTTTTTTTAAGATTTTATTTATTTGACAGAGAGAAACACAGCTAGAGAAGGAACACAAGCAGGGGGAGCGAGAGAGGGAGAAGCAGGCTTCCCGCCGAGCAGGGAGCCCGATGTGGGACTCGATCCCGGGTGTCCGGGATCATGACCTGAGCCGAAGGCAGCCGCTCAACCAACTGAGCCACCCAGGCGCCCCGAGCTCACAGAATCTTAAGAGTAACTAAAAATTTCACTAAGAATTTTAAACACTTAATCTATTTTGGAGTGTCAAAAATTAGTTTGAGTGACAAGATGGTCTCTGTTAGAGAGAGATTTTATTTATGATCCTGACAGACTTGCTGATTCACTGGCCACAGAGCTTCATCCCATTATTAAGAAAATAAAATGTAGTTGTGGTGAAAGTAACTGGGAAATTCATGCCTCCTCCATCACAGAGGAGGAATTACTTTAATCAAGGTGAGTGTCCTTCCCTTAAGCAAGGACTGCAAACTCAAATTGCCTTGGGGTTCAAGACTGTCATATATGAAAGGGAAGAGCAAGCAGAGAGCCTTGGTAAAACAGAAAGAAGACAGCCCACTAGAGAGGCAGCCATCCTTGGGGCCAGTATGTTGGCATGCACTGCTACAGGTCCCAGGCTATCAGATTTCTCTGATTTAAAAAAACAAAACAAAACAAAACAAACATCAGTAACATAATCTTTTATGTGAAATTTCCTCATATTTAAATGTTGGCAAATGATTCAGTATGATACTAACAGAATTGAAGGCGTGAATATAATCCTGTTTATAGTTCCAACTAAAAACTCTGTCCTGTGACCCTTAGGATAGATCTGTACATAGCTAGACGCATATCCCAGAGTGTGGATGACTCAGAGAACAAATTTTCACCATTAATTAAGAAAGAATGTCAAAGCCAGGTCTAATCAAGAGGTCAATGTCATCCTTGTATCCCAAGAGAAATACAGTTCATTGTATATCATTGCTAAGCAATCTCTGGAATATAAAATGAGCTTATCATGAGTTATGCTTGGGAATTCACTAGCAGATGCATTTATTATTCCAGCAGTAATATGAGTTAAACATTCAGAAGCCAAACTGACGTTGGACAGTTGAGTTTTCTAGTTCAAATCCTTATATCCAAGATGAGCAACTGAGCTAAATGGATAAAAGCTGATTCAAATCATAGTCACGCTAAGATAATGCTTTTGTCACCTCTCCATCCCACTGCAATTTAACATCTCATTGTAATATAAGATACAAACAGTCCAACAGTATATCCTATGTCCATTCCTTATGGATAAGTAATACACAGTAAGAATATAAATAATATGCATTAAGAGTAACAAAATAATCTACTTTTTGTAGGGAAAAATTTGCAGTGCTGATTTTGCCCAATGTTTGCCATTCTGACAACTTCTATGGGACAATTGTGTACCTAAAACACAATGGTCCCTTCCAGAGGGGCAGTATTTACTGTAGTATCAGCAGGATTTTGCTACTTCAAGGAGACGGACTCAGACAGCCAATGAATTTGATAATAGATCAGGGTCAGTGCTTTGAAACTGGCCCCTGTTTCAAAGAGAGAATGTGAATGAAGTGATCTATCACTATATCACTATACCACCAGCAGCTTTAGAGAGAGGAAACATCAGTGCCTAAGTCACTCAATTTAATGAAAAGAGAAAGGGGGAAAGGGGAGAAAAGAGAGAAAATAAATTGAAATCCCAGCTATAGAATCATTTACCTTGACTGATTTTAGACTGAAATCTTTGCAGGTGCTCAAAAGAACTTTTGGGGGGCTCTCTTCAGGACTCTGCACAAACACCACTGTAGAAATTGGGACCCAACAAGCCCTGCAATGGTGGTTTGCTTCAAGATCCTCTGACCCCCACCCCGTGGGCAGCCTGGCTGAGGGCACCTGGCAGTGAGCCCTGTTAGGCACCTGTTAGTGTTGCTTCTGCTAGAAAGACCCATGGTAGATAACTCATCAGCTCAGGGAAATGGCTGCTACAAGGACCAACTGCTTTGGCACAGGATGGGTACACTCTCCAAAGGAAAGACAGAGGAATGAGAGACCAGTAAGCGGTCAATTCAATTTAAAACTTAAAACAATTTTTTTCTTTTAAATCTGTGTCTGTTGTTTGAATATCTGTTGCTTTTATTTCATCTAATTTGTGTTTTTTCCTTTGTCATTTCTAACGTATTTTTTAGCTATCTCTTGCCACTGGTGGCATTCCTTAGTTCATTTGATTTGCGGGTAAGACATTAACTTTCTGACAACAGATGACTGCATGTTCTCCCTTATTTCTCCACTTGTCATTAGGGGGACTGGAGCTCCTCTGAGGGCCACTGGAAGTCTGCAAGTGGCAGTGAGCCTTAACTTCTTTCCCTTTTACCAATCTTGAATTTTCCAATGACCAAGTAGATCCCCATTCACCACAAAGTTCTGTAAAACGCTGAACTCACATTTCAGTTATGGTTCCTTCCCGTTCAGCTTTTTGTGGCTGCATTTCACCCATACCTTCGCTCATTCTCCATGTGTGGCTACTAGGATTGTTTGTCTCCATCTCCACCAACAGCACCCCTTCCCTTCGTGCCATTCCATGCCTGAGGACCTCCAGCCAAATCCCACACATCTTGCCTATAGGGCATACTTAGCAATGAAATCTGTGTGCTTCCTACTCTTGATTGAAAAGAATTATCCCCTTATTAGCTCCCCAGGTTGGAAGAGAGGCAGGGTCAGGTTATACTTAAACTCCTATATGTTTTGCTAAGATTCGGGTCATTAGAAGATTTAAAGCATGAAAGGAACTTAAACAAATAAGCACTTAAGATTGCCAATTTTGGCCACAGGTTTCAGGATGAGTTAGGATAGGGCTTTGTGCTTTTTAAATTTTAATTGTTGAATTCTCTCATTTCTCCACTGCCTGTTTTAATTTCTCCAGTTGTTAACTAAAAATTACAGTGTCATGTAATTTTTAAAATAATATGTTTTTTCTCTATTACGTTATCCTATCTATGTCTCAATCTATTTGTCAATTTATCTATGTTTCTATTTATCCATACATCCAACCATCCATCCATCCATCACCTAAAGCTAAATATTAAATCCCACCTTCTTTGGAAACATCACTTTCTAATGAAAGAGTAGGTAGGGGAAAGACAACAGAAAAGAAAGAGATGGAAGACCAAGAAAAATAAAGGCCAAAATACATCTTTCATTAGAAAATACACAGCAGGGGTGGCTGGGTGGCTCAGTTGGTTAAGCGACTGCCTTCGGCTCAGGTCATGATCCCAGAGCCCCGGGATCGAGTCCCACATCGGGCTCCCTGCTCGGCGGGAAGCCTCCTTCTCCCTCTCTCACTCCCCCTGCTTGTGTTCCCTCTCTGGCTATGTTTCTCTCTGTCAAATAAATAAATTTTTAAAAAAAGAAAAAAAAAAGAAAATACACAGCAGCAACATTCGAGGAATTCATCAAACTTTTATTAAGCTTCTTTCATTTACCAGATGTTTTGTTCAGCATCTGGAATATGAAGATTAAGAAGATGTGGTTGCTATCCTCCAAAAGCTTACAGCGTAGAGAAGAGAAACAGACTTGTGAATAAAGGCAAGAAAGTATTTTAGAGACTCTGATGAAAACCTCTTTAAGGAACAGTTTAAACACAAAAGAGGGAGTGGTCCAATCTACTAGGGGATTGGAAAAAAGGCTGGAAATGCTTAATAGAAAGGAAATAAGTCAACGGGTTTGTTGACTGTAAATATTTCCCAGAGAACACTGAGAGGAAAGACTTTGCAGAAAGGAACAAAGATGTCAGGTGCCCCCAGTAGTACAGATGCTTAGGAAAGTACTTGGCAGAAGTAGGTGGGGTATGGGTTAGGTATTGCAAGAGGTGAAGCCAGATGAATTAAAAGGACTAGGTAAATTCATTATCTATTCATGCATGATATATAAAGTTCATATCAAGCATTAGGGACTATGCTGGAAGTGAGGTATACATGGATAAATAGGACCTTTTTTTTTCCTTTGAAAGGCATACAGCCTGGATAGGTAAGGCCAATGTCTAAACCATTTCTACAGTGCAATGAGTATTAAAATAGAGAGACAAAGGACACAACTTGAAAGAAAGAGGGTAAATGCATAACTCTTTCAACAGGACTTTATGGAATAAAGATCAGGGTGCATTAAGACATGAAGGAAAGGAGTGGTGTTTACTAGACAGACAGATGTGCAATTAGGAACATTCTAATCAAAGGGAATAGCACTAAAAAGAATGGCACATAGAGGACCTTGTATGTTGTTTGATGTGCCTGAATCAGTGTCTGTGTAGGGAGGATGGGAGGGCAAGAGGCTGGAAAAGCTAGTGGAATCTCAATGGTGGTGAACCTGGAAGGCCAAGTTAAAGAATCTGGACTTCATTCTGTAGGCAGTAGGGAGCCCTGAAGAAGTTTAAGTAGGTAAGTGCAATGATAGGGTTTACCTTTCAGAAAGATTACTCTGGGCTTATAGGGGTAAGAGATAGTGTGGGCTTTACTGAAAGAAGACTGGGTGATGCATGGAACCTCTGGGAGAGCTGAAGAACTACACTCTAGGCTACTTTGAAGAATGACACCCCAAATCATGCTCAGGACTGGTTCCATTGGACATGGCCATCTGAGATGCTGTTGCCACTGAATGCTACAGTGACTCTGTTTCCAGAATCAGACTTCCTGCCACAACTGCCAGCAAAAGGAAATTCGGAATCCAAGCGCTGCATGGATGAACCTAAGTAAAGGAGCCCAGGTCTCATACCTGTGCCCTTTCTACCAAGAAGCCAGAAAAAGTAGATTTTTGGGATTTACCTTGGGAAGGTGGATTCCCTAATGTTGGAAATTCTCCAAGCGCAGCAAGTCTGGCTCCAAGGTGCTGCTTTGTCATGGCATACATCCATCTTGCCCGACAACAGAGTTAGAAATAGGCAACCATGAGAAGAATTTAAAATATTTTGTAGCAGTTTAGGTCATACATTAACTTTGACACCAACAGTGGAAATGGAAAAGAGGAACCAAGGCTAAATATCTGAACCTTTAGGGGATGGAATGTATAAATCAGAAGACAGACTGGACAAAAGATCCGGAGAAATAAAAGGCCCTAGGGAGGCTGCCTGGAGGGACAGGGAAAATGAGCATCTTAACTACGACTGGTGAAAACAAAGGGCAATTATACTAAAGGATGGTAAAAACTGAAAACAGGGGAATAGATATTTTGATATTTGGAGAGTTTGTTTATAGTAATCTAGAAATTTTCTTTTTAGAATATTTTGTTTTCTAATAATCTGAACAAACAAGATAATCATGTATTTATAAAAACATTTGGCTATGTTCAAGGAATTAAGATGCCCACCCAAACTCAAAACTACCTGACTTCCACTCTCTGGAATATATATGTATGATATTTTCACAAAATTAGGATACAGATACAAATATTCAAGAGTTGACACTGTCAGCAAGTTATCAGATGTTACTTTTTCTGGCATTTAGTTCTGTCTAGGTAGTGGTTCACTTATTTAAATACATAATTTATATCCCAATTTAATGTGGATAGAGGACATTTCTCTCTGAATCTTTTTGTGGTAATAGCTACTACAATCTAACCAGTCTGGACTACGAACAAAAGTGCCAAGAACGATGTATTGTATTGTCCCATGTCTACCATGAATCTTTCCCACTCGAGTAGGAACTAGGTAAATTCCTTGGGAGTGTCATGGGGAGGTGGTGGCTCTGATCTGATGCTATCATCAAAATGGCGGCCAGTGAACATGCTCCTGGGCCATGTGAAGGCCAATCTAGGCAGTCTCAGCTTTCTTCCTGGCAGACAAAAACCCTAGAGCAGTACAAAGATCATATCTGTTGGCTTCTTCCTCAGAGCTCCCACAGGTTCCTTGGAATCTTTGACAATCCGAAGTTCTTTCTCTGTCATCTGTAGAATTTGGGCAGTGAGAAGCCTCTCTTTACTTTTAGTCCTATGGGGTGTAGGCATTCATTTCCTCTCTCTTGAAAGCAGTTACTCAGTAAATAAGGCCCTTCTAGTTCTGAACAAAGATCCATCTTGATAAATTCCTTTATCTAGACAGGTCTGCCCACCTATTGTTAAATCTGCCCTTTGTCTCTTGATTCCATCATTCTTATAAAAACAAACAACAAATCACAAAGTGCTCCTGACATCTTGGTACTGTCATAAAATCTAGACAAGTGATTCAAAACTTACCAGAGCAATCTTTACTTAACTGCATACAATATACATATATATATAGTATGCATATATATTATATATATATATAATTTGTTCATTAAAAAAATATTAGCTGTGATGTGACAGAAATAGGCTCAGGTTTGGAGCCATCAGCCTTGGTTTCTACAGATTGATTTTAAGCTATGTGAAGTTGAGCAAGTCAATTAGCTTCTTTGAACATTATCTAAGAAACAGGACTGTTTTGAGGACATGAGATATTTGTGGAAATATTTTGTTAACTGCCAGGAGTCACACACACTGATGTGTTGCTGATGCTGATGCTGCATAGGAACAGAAGGGATGTGATACACTCAGGACTCCGCGTGGCCTACTAAATCCTGGGTAATCTGTCACACTAAAGAACTGCTCTCCTCCATAACCCTATTTTAACTTGTTCTTTGGCCACCCACTGACTATGCTTTCCACATCAGGGCTTTTCGCAGTTATTTTCTCTGCTAGTAATTCTCTGAATTCCCCTTAGTGCTGAACAGCATTTGTCCATCCTTCAAGTTTCAACATAAATATCAGACCTTCAGGGGTGCCTGGGTGGCTCAGTCGGTTAAGCGTCTGCTTTCAGCACAGGTCATGATTCCAGTCCCGCACTGGGCTCCTTCCTCAGTGGAGAGCCTGCTTCTCCCTCTCCTTCTGCCTGCCACTCCTCTTGCTTGTGTTCTCTCTCTCCCTCTCTCTCTCTGTCAAATAAATAAATAAAATCTTTTAAAAAAAATTAGTACTTCAGATAAATCTTCCTGGCCAGCCGGGTGAGCTGAGTCTATCTAGCTAAGCCCTCAGTTCATGTGTTTTATAGCATTTTTCAGAACTGTAATTTATCAGTTCCACAATTAATAGTATAATGCCAGTATTTACCATCATAATATAATTTCTGTAAGAGCAAGAGTGACTTCTGTCTGGTTACTGGGACCGAGTTCTTAAGTCTGTGGACAGTGCCTGTGATATAGACATTACTCAGTGTTTGTTGAGTGAAGGACTTTCCTGCTTTGCCATATTCTGATGCATCTAGTTAGGAGAAACTTCTTCCTGATTTAATTAGATATTCTTTCTCTCATTGAGTGAATCAATTCCACCAGATATTTATTTTGGATCCTAGGTAACTCCCAAATGCTCCCACAGTACCCTGTACTTTTCTCCATTACAGACACTACTAAACTTATTTATGTGCTGCTTAAAAAAAAAAATACCGATGTCCAGGTACTGCCTCAAACCACTTAAACTAGAATCTCTCAGTTGAAAC
The DNA here is from genome assembly GCA_004023965.1 of Spilogale gracilis. Classification (NCBI taxonomy): domain Eukaryota; kingdom Metazoa; phylum Chordata; class Mammalia; order Carnivora; family Mephitidae; genus Spilogale; species Spilogale gracilis. Next base: position 8,844 of record PITA01012171.1, on the reverse strand, counting down.
CAAGTATCATCATTTCTTGAAACATCTCCCTGGTGATTCTATTATGAAGCCAGAATTGAGAACCATTGACAATTATATTATATCCTTATCAAGTACTGGCATGTCTTATCTCTGCCAGGAGGCTCAGGCCTTTTGACATAAGATTTATTCTCTGGATCTAGCATAGATCTGAATATTTTAGAGTACCCCCAAAATGTTTCTGAATGAATAGTTAGATGAATGTGTATCTTTGGGGTAGAAGCAAGTATATATCAACACCAGACCACTCTTACAGCAGAAGAAAATGCTATAATAAAGACAATGACTTCTAAATATTACATGAGGGCATTCTCTGTTGAGTGAAAAAAAAACTATTATTGACAAAACTCAAGATTTTTTCCCCTTCTGGGATAGTACAACAGTATTTAAGTCATATAGAGATATTTCCAAAAGTATTTAAAAGGTAAACATATGCCAGTAGGACAATGATAGTATTTTGGTGGGGGGCACTAAATGTAGAGTAGCTGGACAGGATAATGTTTGGAGAAGGAAAAAAAAAAGGAATAAAGTTCTGTTTTTCCAAAACTCTATGGCTAAGTACCACACTGATTTGTTCAATGAGGCTTTAGCCATAATTTTGCATACATCAGTAGTTTCTTATTTTTAACCCCTGAATAATATTTGATTTATGGATATAACATACACCACAATTTGTTTATCTAGTCATCAGTTGGTGGACATATGGATTGTTGCCAGGTTTTGGCTATTCTAAATAAAACTACTATGAACACTTGCATAATGCCTTTTGTGGACATATAGTTTCACTTCTTTTGAGTAAATACTTAGAAATGGGATTGCTGAGTCATTTGGAAATTGTATAATAAAAAAAAAAAAGGTGCCATATTATTTCCAATGTGGCTGAATCATTTTGCATTCCTTCCCATAGAATGTGGGTTCCAGTTTTTCTACATCCTTGTCAACACTTGATATTCTAAGCTTTTGAAATTTTAATCATTCTGGTTGGTGTGTAGTGGTATCTCAATGTGGCTTAAATTTGCATTTCTTTATTGAGTAATGATGTTGATCATCTTTCATGTGCTTATTAGTTATTCTAGTATATATTCTCTCTGTTGATATCTTTGGTCTTTTTACAAAAATTAGAATGTTTGGTCTTCCTACTATTCCTATTATTATTACTATTGAGTTGTAAGTATTCTTTATATATTCCCCATATAAATTCTCTATCAGATAGATATTTGCTTTCAAGCCAACACTGTGATGTAAATCTTTTACTACCAGATATTAGAATACTGAATTAGGATATTGAATAGTACCACCTATCTGACCCAGCTTCAGGCTCCACACCTTGGTTTGTATAGATCCACAGCACAAGGCTATGCAAACCAGATCCACTCAGCCTTTGCAGTCTTCCGTGGCACTAAATTTCTGCTCTGGACATATTCTTTTCCACTGCTTCTTACAGATGCCACGCTCCTTCTTGTGTCAGTGTGGTTGTCTGTATGCTATTCCTCCTGTTGAAATACCCTCCCTCTTCTCTCTTGCTCTTGGGAATCTACATACACTTTTAAGACTTCCTTCACGTACTTCATCCTGTTACAAAGCTACAATAGAATATGTTGTGGTCATGTGCATAACAGTTTGGGGGTCAGACAAACTTTGCATTCAAGTATGGACCCTGGCACTGCTAACTCTGACTATGGCTGAATTACATAACCATGTTAAGCGTCAATATCCTCATTTATAAATTAGGAATAATAAGAGTATGTTGTTTTCTCTTTGTAAGTGGGAATAATGAAAAGGGTTGTTGTGAGGATTAAATCAGAGAAGGCACACAGAGTACTTTGCATAGTACTTGGGATGTGGCAAGCACTTAATGCTCAGTAAATGTTGTTATAATGCTAGTGATTTATAATAATAATTTAAAATTATGAGAAAAAAATTTAAACCTATTTAGCCCATACTGATCTCTCTTCTCTCTGGGTTTCTATTGCACTGAGAGTCATTTCCACACAGTTTGACCTTCATTGTTGTCTTATTATTTCATATGTGCAGGTTTTGCCTCCATGATTCAATTGTAGGCTCTAGAAAGCCCCTAAAACAAAACTGAATCCATAATAGGGATACCATATAAATTTGCTGACTGGTTGACGGGTTTTACCTCTAAGCTGCTGAAATACAACTCAATAATGCCACCAAACAGAACAATTCAGATCAAGAGTGGGACCTTTTTGAATCCTCCAAAATCTAAATAAGGGGAGATTTGTGCTGTAGCACTAGATACAATGCAGGAAGAGAACAATTAATGTTCTTGTCGGAATCGGAATGGAAGCCATTCCTTATATTAAATGTCCCAAACCCGGGCTGCATGGCATGACATGTGCTGTTCTCCCTATAAATTTAGTACCCTTGAAATATCTATTTTGCTTTTGTAAACATTCATTTGTCTTCAGACTAAAACTTCCCTTTCTGAAACCACATATTTGTTTTCTGTCAATACCTGTGATATGAAAACTCTTTCATCATTCTGACGATCACAATTAAGAACATTTACCATATCCGACTGCAGAGTGGAGAATGATCACAAAACATCCAGAAAACAATGAGGAATATAAGTGCAAAAAAAATCACTTCATCTATTTGTTCTTTGAACTTATTATAAATGTTCCCACTGTTTATCTTTTAGTATATATAATTCAACATGCATAAAATTTGGCTTTAAAGGAATGAATGGGAGTGCCTGGGTAGCTCAGGTGGTTAAGCAGCTGATTCTTGATTTCAGCTCAAGTCATGATCTAGGTAGGTTCTGAGATGGAGCCCCGGTAGAGTTCCACCCTTAGGAGGGAGACGGCCGAGAATTCTCTTTCTTTCCTTTGCCTCTTTCCCTCCCCCCACTTGCACTGTCTCTCAAATATATAAATAAATCTTTTAAAAAATAAAGGGATGAATGGTTCACCAAAAGTAGTTCTGGAAAAGTGAATTACAGCAATAGCTGAAAAGAAGAAAGAAAATGTCCCAAAGGACTTTCTGAGTGCTTTGGAAGGTCTTACTCTCCTTTTCAAGTAACCATGCATTTAAATTCTCCATTCCCAATCACTACTACTACCACCATCTACTCCCTCCTGCTTGGTCTTCTGTCCTGTCCTGCTATACCCACTTTTATCTTCAACATGTCTTCAACAATACATTTATGTTTTTCCTTTTAATCTCTCCATCCTTATCCTGGCGTCTCCAAATTCCACACCAACCACCCTACTAACAACATGTGTCCCATTCCTCAGTAGTGTTTGTGGAGCCATCACTTAGTAAGCATTTACTACATGCCTGCTGCTGATCCAAACACTTAAGCACGTCACCACATTCTGTCTCCTAATGCAACTATCAAGTAGTCAGCCTCACTTTCTCTACACAGGGTGCCTGCTGTTGTTGGGCAATTTGTTTATCCACCTTTTAGTGATTTGTTGGTACCCTCCATACCTCTGGCCACATAAAACTTGAAAGTAGTAGGGTTTTAAGAAAAACATCTTTGAATTGACAAAAGAAACTACTTGCAGCTCTGTACTGCTTTTAATTTAAGGTATAATTTATCAATCATGAAAGTATAGCAGAGATATGAAGCATATTATTTATTCAATTTATAAATAATGTTTTATGCTTTATATAACTTTTTAAAAACTCCTTGCAATAACTCTCTGTTTCACAGATGGAAGAACCCCTGGTTCTAGACAATAAAATACATTTTATCTTATTAATTATTCCACGTTATCTATTTCATGTGTTTATGCTGTACTTTCTAACCTAATTACTTAACTAATTAGTAAGCATCTTGATTAAAAAAATATGGTTAAGGAAATAGGGCTTGGAATAAAAATGTTGACTACTGAATTCAATACATACTATCTGTGTGATCTTGGAATAGTTACTTATTACTCTGTGCTTCCATTTCATTTAAAAAAAAATAAATCAATATAATAGTGATATGGGTACTTATTCTGTAAGATTGTTGTAAAACTTCAATGAGATAATGCATGTAAAGTGCCCAGTATATTACCCAGAACATGGTACTCATTCCCTGCTAGTTACTGCTATTATTATTATCATTGCTGAGTCTACAGTGGTTGCTCAATAAATACGCTCAGCTGGAATTCAAAATGATTCATCTTCCTCCAACTGAGGCCACTTCATGGCAGTCATGATAACCCATGGGTAGATACAATTTTTTTTTAACCCAACTGGTATCCTCTTTACAGTTAAAAGGGATCCATTAATATTTATGCTGGGACAGTAGGCATAAACTAAATTTGTACTCTGAAAACTAGAGGTTTGGTCATGGAAATAGTATCCTTAGGGAATGGTTTTCCACAGCTCCATTCAACAGCTCCATGTCCTCCTTTTCCAGTTGGTTTTAAAGATCTAACCACTTAGCAATTGACCAGAACTTTACATTGTCTATAGTTTTATTATCCAGTATGAATTACGATGCCAAATTATTAACTCTAATATCAGTAACTGTTAAGTTGCTAGTTTTGTCATGGGTAGTTGTTCATACATGTTCATTTATAAGTGAAAACCTTACCCAAAAAATCTAGAGAGTCAAAAACTGAATTTGCTAACCAGTACTGGGAAGTCTGATTTCTGTCATTATTCATACATGATCATATATCAATCTATTCCCTGGAAATATATGTATCTCATCTTTATAGTCCTACTATACATATTTTTTGTCTTTCTGGCCTTTTTCAAATTAAATATCTCCTTGATGATAAATACCAGATGTGGTTTCCAGTTACAGTAAAAGAAGGCTGGGTTGATATCAGAGTTTTGTTGGTTCTATGTATTTATTCTAACCTAACCTCCTTTCCTGTCATCCTTATCCAGTTACTTTTGGGAGAAAACACACTGAGGAATTAATAAATACTTGTTAACAGATTCCACCATGATGGCATGGGAGAAAAAATTTAGATTATGAGCAATAAAAACTATGATCCAACTCACACTGCCTTGTTTTCATAGAATCGTTTTCATTCCTGTCACACTGAATGAATAGAGCAATGAATTCTGAGTCTCCACATACAACTTTCAGAAAGGGATATTCATTTACAATGCCAACAGCAAAAGGAAAACAAATGATTTTTTTCTCTTACAATAACCCACTTCAGAAAGTGCCAAAAGGCCATTTCATTTTAATTAGTAATTTGTAAATTTTGAAAGACGCCCTTCCTCTCCCAACATCTCCATTCTGTCCTGACTCCAAACCTTACCACCATCAAAACAACTAAAAAAGAGAGCCAGTGAATAACAGCCATTGTCTCAAACCCTGATTCTTATCCTTACTTTTACTGCTAAAGTATGGGGGAAAGGTAATTTTCCTTCCCATAACCAGCATTCTCTTATGCCTAGTTAAAGCTTTCTTTGGGGCAGAAGAATGTTTTGCAGGCCCAATACAGGAAAATCAAAGTTGGATGATTTGCACTTTCTTATGGTGCTCCAACAACAGCCACTCTTCAGGGGTCCACTGCGGCTGAATGCAGAGCATCCAAGCATAATGGTTGGTTTTATGGCCAGTCTGCACAAAGTCATCTTCACCATTAGAGATATAGCTCATAACTCACTGTATGCATGGTAGAATCTTAGTACATGAATGCTTCAGTGCTGTCATGATTTGTAAAGAATAGAACACCCAGGCAGATGATAGTTAAGACCAATTAATAAATTCAGAGAAGTAAACACAAATAAACAACCCAAATAGTCACATGCATCCTCTAATTTTCTGTTTTGAGCATTATAAGTTGTGAACTTTATGCACAATTTTTCATGAGTGTGGACACCCTCATTCTTTACTTTTGTATATCAATCCTTCACATAGATTATGGGATACAGTAAGGTCTAAATAGGTGCATAAAGACAAGAACTGAGATCTCACAGCCCCAGGACAGCTCCAAAAGAAAATTCCATTCACATTTCCATCCTGCTCCTAACCATTTCCAGTTCACCTTCATGGCTGGAGCTAAAATGTTGCCTCCTCTGGTAAGTTTCCCCCTTACCCTTCCCACCCCCCAAAAGAATAGGAAATCCTATTACTTCAAAATACATATTTCCATGTATTTCCCTTGTTTGTAATTACTTGTGGAACCAGCTAAGATGTATTTAGATGTATTTAGTACAGGAACCCCCAACTACAGGTATGGCTCTTCCTTACTCATACCAGTTTGGTTTTCAGGTTCTCTCCTTTGGACTCATAGGTGTCCCACTGTATAATGTGTGTCTGGGGGGTCAGATTCTCTAACAAGATTAAGTATATATGAAAGGTACAAGCAAAGGAAGGGCAAATGGCAAGAGTAGAAAGAGAAAGAGACATTCAGCTTCAACTCAATTATCTAGAAATCTGCCATCATCTGATATTTTAATATCGGCATATACATTAAGTTTGAATCAATAAAAATATTTTCATTAGAATTATTAAAAAGGGGATGTACCCAAGTCTTGTTATTGTTTTTGGGTCCCACTGGCCAGGTTGTGGTGAGGTTCTAGTGCAGCATGCTGAGGAGGGGAGTGGTACAGGTCTAGGTGTAGATGAGGGACTATCTCTCCTGAGTAAAGATGAGCAAGGACTCAACTACCACAGGGCTCCTGAACTCTGGAGCATGCTCTTCATGGTGATTTTCTCCCTAAGCCCACTCTCAGTTCTTGCAGAACGTTCTTTTTTTTTTTTTTAAGATTTTATTTATTTGACAGAGAGAAACACAGCCAGAGAGGGAACACAAGCAGGGGGAGTGAGAGAGGGAGAAGCAGGCTTCCCGCCGAGCAGGGAGCCCGATGTGGGACTCGATCCCGGGTCTCTGGGATCATGACCTGAGCCGAAGGCAGTCGCCCAACCAATGAGCCACCCAGGTGCCCATTGCAGAACGTTCTTGACCAGCTTGTCAGGAGTCATCCTCAGGGCTTTATTGAGTATCCTTCCCTGGGTGTGCCCTTTTCCCCCTTTGCCCTTTTCCCTTTATTCCTGTCACATGTCCTTGTCCTCTTTACACTTAACAACCAACCACCCCATTCCCTTGTTCATTTTCAACAAACTACTTAACACAACACATATTTAAGAAATCTTTTGGAAGAGATTATTTGGCAGTATTTTTCTCAGCTAAATTTCTGCTGCTGATAAAAATAGGAATAAGAAGTGGGGAGAGTTTCTTGACCTGTGAATATTTTTTTCCTGATGCTGTTTACTACCTTTCACTCTGGTAACTATACTTCACTAGTGAGTTAAGTGAACAATTAGTCTTTACCATATCATGTGCAAAATTCATTAATTTGAAATTGATTTAATTTTTCTTAAATCACACTTGAGTGCCTTCTTGCCCTCACCAAACTTGGACTCTGTAAGACAAACAATGAACGAGTGAAAAAAACCCTAATATATAATTGCAAATTGTTATATAAGTGCTTTTGTAGCAGGTATGAATTATAGTCAAGTAAGCCTGAACTGTCATATTAATTAAACCTATCCCTGAATCCCCAGCACATCAGACTGATGAGAAATTCAATCTCAGTCATTTTCAGGGCCACCTCTACCTCCTTTAGTTTTCAGGTCAGCATGGCTGGAACTGGACCGTTGAAGTCACTGAGCCTTACATGGTCCTGAAAGGGCAGGCAGCCTGTTGCCCCCATTTACATTTGAACTCAGAGCTCTTAGCTGAGAAAATGACTCTAATTCCAAGGGACCAACATTCCTAGAGACACACAGGATCCTGCTCAGTAGAATTCTGAATGTTCTGTGAAATTCTGCCATGAAACTGGAAGGGAACTACTGCCTATGGATTCACACTCCTCTCTCCCTTTCCTTGGTTTGGAAATGTTTTCTTCCACCCTCTAACCCCCAACTTCACAGGAATTAGCCTTTCTTCTCTCCCTTCTGGAGTACCCAGTATAATTTCCTCTTTAAAATTAGGCCTTCCAAAACCTGGTAGAGAAAAATAAAGAAAACAAACACAATAGTTCTCAGTATTTTGATTCCTCTATATCGATAAAAAGAAAACACAAATTAATATCTTGATGGATTCTCCGGATACAATATACAAGAAGCACACAGGGCTGCACTGAAAGGTGATTAACAAGGTAGAGTTGATAATTTAAGAAGTCAGAAAAGGCTACTGAAGGCTGCAAGAGATGAAGAAGCCAGCTATGGGAGGAGCAGGGACTTGAAGAGCACTCCTGGTAGGGACACTACCATGTAAAAGGCCTGGAGGGGGGACCAGAGCTATGAGGGCTTTCAGACTGGAAGACCAGCTTGAAAGAAGCTTATTAGGTGATGCAGGTGTTATAAAATCAAGTTGGAAAGATAATAGAGAATCTTTCCAAATACTAATCATTTATTGTACCTGTAAGTGTGTTATCCCACACAACTCACAACGAGCCTTTATTAAGAACCTTCTGTGTAACTAACACAAAGTCAATTCCTACTCTCAAGATGTTCATATTGTGAGGAAGAGACAGAGCAAATAAACTGTAACAACACTGTGCTGAAGGTGAATGACATAAGCACAAGGAGACCTGAAACACGGAAGAAAGACAAGTAATTCAGACTAGGGAGACCAAGGAGGCTTTTTGGAGGTATTGCATCTGGGATGAATCTTTTTTTTTTTATTTTTTTTTTATTTTTTATTGTTACTAAATTTTTTTTTCCAGTGTTTCAAGATTCATTCCCCATTCCCCACACCCAGTGCTCCACGCTTTAGGTGTCCCCAGTACCCACCACCAGGCTCTCCCATCCCTCCACCCCCCTCCCTCCAAGTCCCTCAGTTTGTTTCTGTGTTCAAAATCTCTGTTGTTTCGTTTCCCTCCCTAGATTAC
>PITA01012170.1:30263-63381 GCA_004023965.1 Spilogale gracilis | reverse complement strand
GCATCCTCTATTCTTAAAATGCTTTCTTCTCTTAGCTCCCAGGATGCCCCCCTCTCCCAGGTATCACTTGCATCTTTGCCCATTTCTTTTTGGTCTCCTTTGATGGTTCTTCCTCATCTTGCTGACTTATAAATGTAGAATAATCCAATTCTCAGCCTTCTTTCATTCTCCATCTCTACTTACTCCCTGGGTGATCTCATTTAGGCCAACTTTTCACATACCTTCTACATGTTAATGGATCTCCAGCCCAGACTTCTTCCTTAAACTCCAGACTTGTAATGTTTAATGGAAATTATATAGGGAAGCTCAAACTCAACATGTCCAACCTGAACTCTTGATTCTCCATCCTCAGTCTTCTTCATCCTACTAATGGCAACTTTTTTTCTTCTCATGTATCGGAAGTGCAAGAAGAGGGGCAAAACTAAACAAAAGCACTGATGAGCCATTCTTAATTTCATTCTTTCTCTTATCTGACATCTAACCCAACAACAAATTCTGCAAGCTCTAACTTCTAACCATATCTTGAATATGACTATTTCACCATTGCCTTCTTCACTGCCAAGTACTTTGGCCTAATGATTATACAGCATTTAACCTGGTCTTTTTACTGCCCTTCACCTACAGACAATTCTCCATATCGCATACATTCAAAAATATAAGGCTGGCCATGCCACTACTTTTCTCAAAACCCCTGAATTATTTCTATCACCCTCAGAGCAAAACCCAAAATTCTTACCACATCCAGCAAAGCCTTCGTCTCCCACTATCCTCATGTTCTCTCTCCACTCTCACCCCCAATGTTCCTTCCCTTACTTTCTACCAGCATCCCAATCATGCTAACTTTGGTCTTCCTCAAGCAAGCCAAACCTATTCTCCTGGCTTACTATTCCATCTCAGCACTTACTCAAATGTCTAGAATGTTCTTCCCCCAGACAGCCACCTGGTGTGTTCCTTTACTTCATATTCTAGTCTCTGCTCAAATGCCACCTTTTCAAGGAGTTATTCCCATTCCCGTGACTGTACTCTCCCATTCCCCATCATGTTCGCTCTTCTTACACTGCTTTATTTTCTTCAAAGCATTTATTACTACCTGACATAGTATATAACTATTGCCTTATAAGTCTCCAGCCATAGAATGCAGACTCCTCAAGAGCAAGGGTTTTGTTTTCTTTGCTATTCTATACTTGATGTCTATCATATTATATGTATTCATAAAACAATCACTAAATAAGGCAAGCACATATGTATATTTTACATTAAAATGGAACATAATACATATAATGTTCTAAAGTTGCCATTCCCACTAATCGGATGGTAAAACCTCATAATTCATGGGCAGAGAATTCATAGAATTCATAGTCCTCAGAAGGGTCCTCACTCAATAGCAGGGAATACTTAACTCTAGATTCTGGTCTCACCTAGAAAATACAAAAATTACCAAAAATGGTCAAACTTTCCAAAATAACTTAACTGTATCCTAGAACGAAGCTCAAGAATGTTTATAGGAGGAGTGCCTGGGTGGCTCAGTTGGTTAAGCATCTGCCTTCAGCTCAGGTCATGATCCCAGGGTCTTGGGATTGAGCCCCACACTGGACACTCTGCTCAGTGAGGAGTCTGTTTCTCCCCCTGCCTCTCCCTGCAGCTTGTGCATGCACACTTGCACATTTGCACTCTCTCTCTCACACACACAAATAAAATCTTTTAAAAAAATGTTTACAGGAATACAAAAACATCCAACACCCAAGAAGGTAAAATTCACAATGTCTGGCAAGTAAAGATTATCAGCCATAAGAAGCAGAACACAACATCATTCAAAACCACCTAAAACAGACACAGATGTTAGAATTAACAAACAAGGACATTAAAATTATTTAATTGTCTATCTCTACTTAAGTTTTTTAACAGAAAAAGAAAAAAAATGTAAATACCAAATCAAACTTTTACAAAAGAAATTGCAACCTCTGAGATGAAAAACACATTGAATACAATTAATAGCTAAACATTCCAGAACAAAAGATAAGGGAACTTAACATAGCAATAAAAACTGCCCAAAATGAAACAAACTTAAAAAATAGAAAAACAGTGAACTACAAAACATCTTTGTTGCCTAAGATACATATAATTGGAGTTCCCTTAAGAGGTTAAGGGTAGGGGCGCCTGGGTGGCTCAGTTGGTTAAGCGACTGCCTTCGGCTCAGGACATGATCCTGGAGACCCGGGATCGAGCCCCACATCGGGCTCCCTGCTCAGCAGGAAGCCTGCTTCTCCCTTTCTCACTCCCCCTGCTTGTGTACCCTCTCTAGCTATGTTTCTGTCTGTCAAATAAATAAAATCTTAAAAAAAAAAAAAAAAGAGGTTAAGGGTAGGAGAAATAAAGAAATATGGGCTAAAAAAATTTCTCAATTTGATGAAAACAGACTACTTACAGATCTAAAACACTTAATGAACCCACAGCATGAGAAACATGAATAAAACTATAGCAAGACACAAAATTATCAAACTTCTTGAAACAAGTAGTAAAAAAAAAAAAAAGAAAAGGTTAAAAACCAGTCAGAGAAAAAAAGACACATTATGTCCAGAGGGACAAAGATCAGGACAGCTTTCTCACCAGGAACAACCCAAGCGAGATGTCTGAACATCTTCAAAGTACAGAAAGGGAGAAAAAAACCCATCAACGAAGAATTTTATACCTAGTAAGAATACATCTCAAAAACAAAGGTGAAAGAGCTTTAAGACCTACACTACAAAAACTGTCAAAGAAAGTTCTTCAAACCAAAGGATAAAGATATCAAGTGGAAGATGGATCTACTATACAAAGGAATGAAATTCAACAAAAATGCTAAGTATATGGATAAACACAGAAGATTGTTTCTTATTATTTAAGTCCCTTTAATAAATGTATCTTTAAACAAAAATCTTGTCAACATACTGTGGGGTTATACACACACACACACACACACACACACAGAACTAAAATGTATGAAAAATAGCATTAGAGGCTGGGAAGAGGAGTAGAAATAGAAGTATGCTATTGTAAATTTCTTATACTGTGAGTGAAGTGAAATAATATCACTTTGAGGAAGACTAGAAGTTAATGACGTGGAATATAAACTACAGCAACCATCCATACAGATAAAACTAATACGCTTTAATAAGCTTTGAATTAGTTAATGAGCTAATAAGCTTTATTTAGGTAAGAGAGCAGCTAAAATGAAATCATTTTGAAAAACCTCAGTCCTAGGCCGCGTGGGTGGCTCAGTGCATTAAAGCCTCTGCTTTCATCTCAGGTCATGATCTCAGGGTCCTGGGATCGAGGCCCATGTCAGGCTCTCTGCTCAGCAGGGAGCCTGCTTCTTCCTCTCTCTGCCTGCCTCTCTGCCTACTTGTGATCTCTCTGTCTGTCAAAAAAGTAAATAAAATCTTCAAAAAAAAAAAAAAAGAAAAGAAAAAAAGAAAAACCTCAATCCTAAAAGAAACTAGAGAAATAGGAAAGAGAAACAAACAAACAAAAAAAAAGGACCAATTAGAAAACAAACAGCAAGATGAAAGGCTTAAACTTTGCTGTATCAATAATCACATTCAAGGGCATTGGGTGGCTCTGTCAGTTAAGCGTCTGACCCTGGAGCTCAGCTCAGGTCTTGATCTCAGAGTCCTGAGTTTATGCCCCACACTGGGGGTAGAGCCCACTTAAAGAATAATAATCACATAGTCATATTCATTTTAAGCCATCTAACATCCCAAATTAAAGTCAAAGCTTGTCAGATGGATGAAAGACATACCCAAGCATATGCTGTTTACAAGAAACACATTTTAGCTAAAGACTTAAATAGATTAAAACCAAAATGACAGGGGCGCCTGGGTGGCTCAGTTGGTTAAGCAACTGCCTTCAGCTCAGGTCATGGTCCAGGAGACCCAGGATCGAGCCCCACATCAGGCTCCCTGCTCAGCGGGAAGCCTGCTTCTCCCTCTCTCACTCTGCCTGCTTGTGTTCCCTCTCTGGCTGTGTTTCTCTCTGTCAAATAAATAAATAAAATCTTTAAAAAAAAAAAAAAACAAAATGACAGAAGATATACCATGCTAGTCAAAAAAAATAAATAAACTGGAGTGACAACATCAGACAGTATACATTTCAGAGCAATGTATTTTATATATTTATATTTCTAGGAATAAAAATACCTATATCATAAAGTAGTCATTAATCAAGAAGATTGAATAACCCTAAACATTTATGAGTCTATTAACAGAGCTTCAAGATATGAGAGAGAGGGGAAAAAAACAATTCTTTGAACTGCAAGAATTAGACAAATCTGCAATTGTAACTGGAGATTTCAATACCACTCTCTCAATAATTGATCCAACAAATACAAAATTATTAAGAATATACTATGACCTACTTGGCAATTATAGAATACCCATCAGAAGTGGAATATACTCTCTTCATATGCACATGGAACACTTAACAAGGCAGAACCTACTCTGGGCTGTAAATCAAATCTAAATAAATTAACAATATTTCAAGTCCTACTTCTCTGATCACATAGAATTAGAAATCAGCAATAAAGATCTCTCTCGAAAATCCCCAAATATTTGTAAACTAAAACATAAACCTCAACCATGGGGTCAAAGAAAACATTAAGAAAGCCTCAAATCAACAGATGTTAGAAGAATGAGAGAATATTATGAACTTTATGGCAATAAATTCAGAATCACAGGTTAAAAGAAAAAAATCCTTGAAAGACACAAGCACCAAAGCTCTCAAGAATTAACCTCACTAGCTCTGTATCTATTCAAGAACTTGGATTTGTAGTTTAAAAACATTCCCACAAACAAAATACCCAGATGCATTCACTGGTGAGTCTACCAATTTTTTTTTTTAAAGATTTTATTTATTTGACAGAAAGAAACACAGCCAGAGAGGAAACATAAGCAGGGGGAGTGAGAGAGGGAGAAGCAGACTTCCTGCATAGCAGAGAGCCCAATGAGGAGCTCAATCCCGGGACTCCGGGACCATGACCTGAGCTGAAGGCAGACGCTTAACAACTGAGGCACCCAGGCGCCTCGAGTCTACCAAATGTTAATGAAGAAATACAAATTCCACATAAGCTCTTCCAGAGAAATTGAGAGAATATTTTTCAACTCACTCTGTGAAACACGATTCTAATACCAAAAGCAGAAAAGAACCTTCCAAGAAAACTGAAAAGCAATATCCCTCACAAAAAGATGCAAAATTCTAAATAAAGTGTTTGCAAAACAAACTTAATATATAAGATAATACATCAAGACCACACAGGTTTTATTACAGGAATGCAAGGCTGGCATAAAAGTCACCAGGAAAAAAAAATCAATTTACTGTATTAAGAAACTTAAAAAAAAAAAATCATATGATTATCTTGAGAGAAAGAAAAATTGCTTGACAAAAATCCAACATCTATTCCTGATAAGAGGGGGAAAAAAACTCTCAGCAAACTAGTAACAGAAAAACTTCCTGAATCTGATGGAGTATCCATGAGATACCTATAGTTAATATCACACTCCACAGTTAAAAACTATATGCTTTCCTCTGTGATCAAATACAAGGAGGCCCCCTCTCATCTCTGCTATTCCACACTGTACAGAAGCACCTAGCCAGTAAACTAAGTCAACCTAAGAAATAAAAGGCATTCAGACAGAAGTACAACTATGTGGGAGGATATCGTGACCATGTATGATAGAAAACCTAACAGAAGGCCCAACTAAGCTAGCACTAATAAGTGATTTTAGTAAGGTTGCAGGATACAAGAGCAATATTAAAAAACTGTATTTTTACATACCAGCAAACAGTGATTTAAAAATTTTTTGATCATTTACAACATCATTAAAAATAAAACCACTGAAGGCTAAATCCGGTAAAAATGTAAAGGAACTCGTTCAGTGAAGGACTGAAAACAAAACATTACTGAAACAGAGAAAAGAAAACCTGAATGGAGGGTTGTAGCCTTATTCATGGATTAGAAGGCAGATATTGTTAAGATGTCAATTCTCCCCTCATCAGTCTAAAGATTTGACATTATCCAATCAAAATCACAAGAGGCTTTTTATAGAAAGTGACAGGCTAAATCTAAAATTCATATGAAAATGCAAAAGAACCAGAGTAACAGGAACAATTATTTAATTTCAAGATTACAAGATTACACAGTTAGGAGCAATCAAGTAAGGAATGGCACACCGATCAATAAAACAGAATAGAGCTCAAGAACAAATATATAGGGGCGCCTAGGTGGCTCAGTCATTAAGCGTCTGCCTTCAGCTCAGGTCATGATCCTGGAGACCCGGGATCGAGCCCCACGTCAGGCTCCCTGCTCGGCAGGAAGCCTGCTTCTCCCTCTCACTCCCCCTGCTTGTGTTCCCTCTCTCACTGTTTTTCTCTCTGTCAAACAAATAAATAAATCTTTAAAAAGAAAAAAAAGAACAGACATATATTAACATATGAACAACTGATTTTTGACAAATGTGTAATGGCCATTTAGTGGAGAAAAAATAGTTTTAGCAAATAGTGCTAGGACAATTGGATGTGTATTTGCAAAAAGTTTAACTTTGATTCATAATTTGCACCAATTGAGAAAAATAAAATCCACACACAGCACAAATCCAAATGCAAAATTTGAAGTTTTTAAACTGCTAGAAGAAGAAAGAGGAGAAAATATTTGTGGCTTTATGTTAAGTTTTCTTAGATGTGACACCCAAAGAAAGGTCTGTAAAAAAAAAAAAAAATAGATGAATTTGATTTCATCAGAATTTGAAACTTCAGTTCTTTAAAAGACAAGACACAGACTAGAAGAAAATATTTGCAAAGTATATCCCCTGTAGAAGACTTGCATTCAGACTATATAAGGATACTCAAATGAATATTGAGAAAACAGCCCCATTTTATAAATGGACATCAAAGAAGATGCACAAGTGATACATAGCACATAAAGGATGCTCAACATCATTACTCAGGAAATATTAAAACCACAAAGAAATAAAATGGCTCACATGTCATCAAGTGTTGGCAAGGATTCAGAGGAACTAGAATGCACACCAGAAATGGAACTCTCATTTTGGTGGTGACATGATAGAACTCTCCCAAAAACAGTGTGGTAGTTTATGAAACCTACAACTACCATATGATTCATTCTTTTTTTTTAAAGGTTTTATTTATTTGACAGAGAGAAACACAGCCAGAGAGGGAACACAAGCAGGGGGAGTGAGAGAGGGAGAAGCAGGCTTCCCGCTGAGCAGGGAGCCCAATGTGGGACTCAATCCTGGGTCTCCGGGGTCATGACCTGAGCTGAAGGCAGTCGCTTAACCAACTGAGCCACCCAGGTGCCCCCATATGATTCATTCTTAAGAGAAAAGAAAATATACACCCATACAAAGACTTATACATAAATGCTCAAAGTAGCTTTACTTGTAATAGCGCAATGCTACAAACATCTCCAGTGTCCACCAACAGGTGAATGGATAAACAGACTGTGGAGTGACCATACAATGGCATGTTATGCACCAGTAAAACAAATGAACTAATGATGCACACAATGCATATAAAGCTCAAAATAATTATGCTGAAAGAAGCCAGACAAAAATGAGTATATAACTGTACTCTTGGGGCACCTGAGTGGCTCAGTCATTAAGCGACTGCCTTCGGCTCAGGTCATGATCCCAGAGTCCTGGGATCAAGTGCCACAGCGGGCTCCCTGCTCGGCGGGAAGCCTGCTTCTCCCTCCCTCACTCCCCCTGCTTGTGTTCCCTCTCTTGCTGTTTCTATCAAGTAAATAAATAAAATCTTTTTTAAAAAATGAGTATAAAACTACTCCTAACAGAGAACTCTAGAAAATGCAAACTGATCTACAGTGTCAGAATACATTTCCCCACTAAGGTCAGGGGTACACAGAGAGGGGCGGGGGCTTGCCATTACCAAAAAACACAAGAAAGCATGTAGGTGTGATAAATTCGTTCATCATCTTGATTATGGTGATAGTCTCACAGATATATGCATGTCAAAACTTAGCAAATTACACCTTAAATACGTGCAGTTTATTGTAGGTCAATTTTATCTAAAAAAAAATAATAAATAAAAGCTGTTTAAAAAAAAAAAGAATGAGATTGCCTGTCTGAGGCTGCCCTTTTGGCCAACCTAAGTTTTGGCTTCATTGCAAAAATTTTTCTTAAAGAGCATTTAGGAACAGACTGACATTGTTAAGCTTAATGCCCTGTGAAATAGTCTCAACTAATTGTTTCAAAGGCCTGTGGCAGCAATTTTCTGAGCTTGTATCAGATGACACTTTTTTCCTTTATGTAAACATAAGCTAATGTTGCCACTGGCTCCCAAACAATGCTTTCACTGCAATAATCGCCCCCATATTCACGCCGCCAGCTGAGTGGGTTCTTTCACCTGAAGAGGGTTGAAAACCATGCCCTCAGTTGTGTGTGTCACACCTGGGACTTTACACGGTCACTTCTGCACGGAATCCTACAAGGGAGATGGCAGATTTGAATCACTGGTGGGGGCGGGGAGCGGGGGGGGACATGCACACACTCATGTGTGAGAAAAACAAAATGAAGGAACCACAGAGGGACCTTGTGCCTTCATTGTGAATGAAGACCTTGAGTCAAGCATCAAGAGCAGTGCTCCTCTTCTAGAACTTTCTGGCTTTAATCCAGCAATTTCTTCTCTACAGAAAAAAAATGTAGGGTCCATTTCTTGACATCTAAATAACTGCAGCCTCTCCTCCACCTTCTAGTCCCACCGTCTGGAATTCAGGGGGCCCAGTCTTGTCTGGTTTCGTTTATGGAGCAAGAACACACAAACATAGAAACAGCCGTGCATACTTGCATATCGGAGCCCAAGTCCCTCCAACAACTGCGTGAATGTTTCATTCTCAGCAGAAGTTGTCAGAAACCTGTGCTACTACGAAGACCTCGCTTTCTCTCAAATAATTCCTTCTTACATTTGGTCTTTTTACATTAAACCGGTGCTTCCTAAATTCAGTCCATGCTGGTGACAACTTGGCTTTGACTAAAACAAGAAATCAACTTATTGGCAAAGATAAGGTCATTCTAAACACAAATGCAGCAAGGACTGAAGCTGCGAGTTAAGTGCCTGTGAGAATTTCCTGCAGAAGCCTCTGGCTCTAAGTTCAGTACTCTCTCTGGGGCTGCTGTGGCTAACTAAAGTCCACTGATAGCCCTTTTGAGCAAACTGACGCTTTCCTGACTAATGAGTAGGGCTGAAAGAGTTAAAGGAGGCAGCCTCTTACATGTGCTGTCATGTGCACCCTGAAATCATTCATGCCACAGGGTTCCTGCCCTCAGGGATATCTGAGAGCCCATCTCTTAAGGTCCTGAGGCCAAGATAGATTCAGAGTTCCCATAAAAGTCTGAAGTGCTCACAGGACCTGGGAGCAAGCATTAGGGCCCCGTTAGCACAAACGGCACTGCCATACAGATCAGGGTAAGGTGCCTGCTATGGGCAGCGGGGCCCTGTGTGTGCGCACGCTTTGGTGAGAGGACAGTGTCCATGAGAGCCTGTGAACAAGGCCTCCCTGTCTCTAGGCCAGCACCGCCTTTTTTTTTTTTTTTTTTTTTAAGATTTTATGTATTTATTTGACAGCGAGAGAGATCACAAATAGGCAGAGGGGCAGGTAGAGAGAGAGGAAGAAGCAGGCTCCCCACTGAGCAGACAGCCCAATATAACTAGATCCCAGGACCCTGAGATCATGACTTGAGCCAAAGGCAGAGGCTTAACCCTCTGAGCCACCCAAGCGCCCCACCGACACTGCCTTCTGCCAGACAGAGAAAGGGTTGGCTTCTGGCTCCACTTAACCCTTTGGCTCCGTGCCCTTGTGCACTGAGCAACAGGCATGGCTATCCTGGATGGTTCGCCAAGCACCCCCTAAGCCTCAGCACTTCCGTGAGTCACTACTCAATTTGTAAACCAGTGGCTGAATTTCTAGGGCTACTTGTGGTGTCTCCCCACCCAAACTGCCTTTAATTTCCAGCCTTTGGACTGTGCCATGGCTTCCATGGAGATGTAGAAGGGGAATACACTGGAGAAAAAGGAAGCACTGCCAGCTCCCTCAATGGTTCCAGATTTCCTCTGGTTTTGGCTCATCACTGCTGGCCCGGTCCGCATCACCTGCCACACCCAAGGCTCTGGCAGAAAAGCACCGTTCACAAGGATGGCTAGGTTCCTCTCAGCTGTGCGGATAATGGAAGCCTCGGAATTAGCCACGTTTGGAAGTATGTGCTTTTTGCCAATGGCATGTGCTAATGAACATCAAGTCAAGATAAATTACTGAAAGTAGCAGGACCAACCAGAGGGTCTATTGTTTAAGTAAATGTGTGCTGTCCGAAGACACAACTCTGCCCTGCAAGATTAGAAGGTGAACAAGGGTTGGTTCAAGCCACAAGAGTGTGGATTAAAAATGTGACAAAGAGGGGCGCCTGGGTGGCTCAGTTGGTTAAGCAACTGCCTTCGGCTCAGGTCATGATCCCGGAGATCTGGGATCGAGTCCCACATCGGGTTCTCTGCTCGGCAGGAAGCCTGCTTCTCCCTCTCTCACACCCCCTCCTTGTGTTCCCTCTCTGACTGTGTCTCTCTGTCAAATAAATAAAATCTTAAAAAAAAAAAAAGTGACAAAGAGGTGGGCAGCAGGAGGGCTCTGGGTTAGTGTTAGCTCGGACAGGAAGCAGATTTTTATTTGCTTTGCTTTTTACACTCCAAGTTCTGGGTAACTCACAGTCCAGCCTACATGGTAGTTTTGAAAGGAGGATTCTAAATTGTTACTAAGCTCAACGATAAGTTCATTTAGCCTTTTACAATAGCTTACACAGACCCCGCCATTTTCAAAGTCCATACAGTAAGACAGATTAGGTTCATAGTGAGGAGGAACACAACTTACTCAAGAAGAGGATAAACTGGCTTAGCTCTAGCGGAAGCTAGGCCTCTACAGGGTCCTCTAGCCCCGCCCAAAGGCCCACTGCCCACTGGTGACAAGCCAAGGGGACCTGGGGTAAAAAGCAAGGGTTGCTTATGTCCAATCCTTGTCAGACCACCCTTCTGTCTCAAGACCTGGCCCTTTCTCTGCTAAGGCCAAAGGACTCCAACCTGACCCCCCTTTAAACAAACAAACAAAAAAACACCCCGCAGAGCTGTTTTTGAAGGCAAATTTCTAGAGAAATCAGCAGAGAAAAGAATCCATCCAAATAGCAAGTGGCCACTGGAATCAGCTCACATGTCAATGCCGACTAACTGGCAGGACTGGGAGGAACACTGAGTTGAGAAGCTTTCTGAGGACACACCTGGGCCCAAGGGAAAGGGGCTACAACTCTTTAATAAAATATTAGAGGCTCCAGTTTAGCCTATCACATACTGTGCCATACACCATCCCTTCCCAGCAGCCCCGCAGACGGAATCAACCTTCTCCTAACAGGAAACAGGTTGGTGTAAATGGTCTTCTTTACAACCAAAATGTGAAATTCCTCATACTAATCATAATGACAATAAACTTTTCATTCAGAACAGCAGCGCTGAACTAGTGGGGGGACCATTCCTATTGAGACCAGCTCTCTACGGCCTGCATGTATCCAGGAGGTCACTTCTGATCAAAGGCCCTGGCCATGTGGTTAGTGACTATCACACTGCTCTGCCGACGAGCTTACGAGTGCTCTAGCTTTGGCTGGGTAATCAGGTGTGACTTCACCCCGAGTGCTAGCTCTCTTTCCCATCTTTTAGAAAGTAAAGTTTTAAAAGTCCCTGGGTTTACCACTGTATTTCTCAAGTTCAGCCACCACAAAAAGAGCCATTTGATCCTAGACTGGGCATTGCTCTGACACCACACACAGCTTTGGGGATCTCTGGGAAGACTTAGATGGGCATGGTTGCATCCTGGCTATGAGAACTCACTTCATTATTCACAGGTATGGCACTGAACCATCTTAGAGTTCTACTGGTTCCAGACTTGGGGTGGGGAGGGATAGGGATCTTGGAACATGCATTACCTCTTACTGGCACTGGTGTGATCCTTGAATGAGTCTCTGGGCAGTTCAGAGACCCGCTCCGATTTCTAAAGAAATAGATGTTTAAAACGGCTTCTGGGGGCACATGGGTGGCTCAGTCATTAATCTGCTTTTGGCTCAGGTCATGATCCCAGAGTCCCAGGATCAAGTCCCGCATCAGGCCCCATGCTCGGCAGGAAGCCTGCTTCTCCCTTTCCCACTCCCCCTGCTTGTGTTCTCTCTCTAGCTGTGTTTCTGTTAAATAAATGAATAAAATCTTTTTAAAAAGAGGGGGGTTCTGTCCCCTCTGAATGGCTTTGTTTGCCTTCCCTAGCCCCATGGACACAGTAACAGAGCTTTTTTATAGATTTCACTGCAGTATAGACAGTATACCTCCAGGAAAGCTGCATACAACCAGCTGTATACAGAGGATATTAATGGTCATTAGACATCAGGAAACATTTACTTAAGCAATTGTTCTGGCAGCTGGTCAGGAATTCAGGAGGCATTCTTTGCCACTGATCATCGCTGTGACAGCTCAATATGTAGGAAAGGCAGGAGAGCCTTGTGGACGTGTAGGATATGGCAACCCATCCAAGTCCTGTCAGCTCACATCTGTCTTCAGCTAGTCACTGCTGAGGCAGTGAGACTACAAAATCTGTGTATCTCTACATATCTCCATGTATCGCTACATCTATGTCCATAGACTAGATCTGTCCCAGTTCCAATTTACTCAAAAAGCCAACAAGCTTAACTTCCAGAATCCGTGCAAAAAGAAATCAAAGCCGTGTCTAACCCCACAGGCATGTGTTATACAACTCACACAGGGGAAATAGGTTTTGACAACATGGTTCCAAGTCAGTTTGGGAATGTATAAGTAAGGGTAACTTCAGAAGATATAAGTCTCCAGAATTCACAGTGAAATTCAGAATGTGTCAATACTGATAGCTAATCACAAAGGAAATAATTCAGAAAAAGCACTGGGGCCAGGCCTCTTAATCCTCGGATTTTCCACCACTCTATGTTCACTCCCTCAAAAAGGCAAACAAAAGGCAAAGTTACAACAAGTAAGCAATTACAATATTTATGTGCAAGTTCTTTAAAAGATACTACCTCAAAGTGATTTTAAAAAACCAGTATGAGACTCAATGGTTTTTAAGAATTATTCTCCCTTCTCTCTCCTCATTAAATAACTCGAGTCTCTGCATTGAAAATCATGTAGGGTATGTGACAGAATGACCAAATAGCCCAAGAAAAGAGCTGATGCTTAGATATAAGCACACTTATATTTCTTACTGATGAATCAACAGCCACGGACTTTTCCTTAAGTCAGGAAAGCAACCTAATTTAAGAGGCTTGTTTTATTGTCTGCTCTAACTTTTATAAATCTCTGATGAGATCTAGTCCAAAATTTCTGCCTTCTTCCTTTTACACTTTTTCCCATTTACATCTATGCTACCTTCCCGAAGAAGGTACAAAGATTCTAGAACAAATCCACACATCACAGGTACGGGCTCAACTGCTGCCCAGTCCAGACTATTAGGGTCTGGCACTGCCCAGACAACGTGATGCCACCTGGCTGGTCAGTTTAGCAAATCAACAGAGGATATGCAGTCAAAATTCCATCTGGAGGGATGAACAGCCATTGCTTTTTACTAAGAAAGGAAAAGTGGTCGAGTTACTTTTTCTCATTTACTGGGAGTTTCATATAAACAGCAAATAATGTTTCACTCAATGTTTATCTGAAATGCAAATGTAACTGATGCCCTGTATTTTATCTGGCATCCCTTTCCCCGACCCTTGTGCATTTCTATGTCTGGTGTGCAGAAAAGGACCTTCCCAACACCCTGATCCTGCCAGTTTTGCAAATGTAAAGTTGAAGGACGATGCTAGATCTACACCATGATCTCAAAGTCTTCATACCTGAAGGAGTCTCGAAGGGGCTTTGTCCCGTTCTTCCAGTGGGGGAGGTTCTCCCTTGGGGGGAGCAGGTGGAGGTATAGGGAGCCACCAGAGCAGTGTGCCTCCTAGCCTTTCAGGCTCTACTTATGTAGTCACACACAGCTCCCTCGGCACTTCATAGATGGTAATAATAACAATTGCATGTTGCTATTTTTGAGACCTGTTTACTAATTGCCAGAAATTGAAATTGGCAAACATGTCTCATTGGTTCCCACTAAGGATGGAGATGCAGGTCCATTTTTGAGATCTGGCTCATGAAAACTGGAGTTTTGAAGGTTCTATTTCAACTTAAAATTCTTTCCTTTGGGTAAAAAAGCAGCTGATTTTCTCATCTTTGGCTGTAAAACACTCTGTGCATTCCCTTCTCCTCTTGATAGAAACTTATCTGCCTCCACTAATGAATAACTCAGCAGCAACTGAGTCTTTTCCCAACTGCAGAAAGTTTAGGAGAAAAACAACAACAACAAAAAAAACCACACAACAACAACAACAAAAAAAAACCTTAAGAAAAAAAAAATCAAACACCCAGAGATGGCTGAGAGTTTTAATTATTGCCTGGAAAGCAATACCTTTTTACAGCATCTTTAAGACTAATTTTCATAATTACTTACTGATTGAAATTGGGGCTTGCAACAAAGTAAACTCATTTCCATATTAATATTCAGTAATGATTAATGTAGCTCAGAACCCAAGTTCAAGATCTGAAAGCATGGACTAAGTGGAAATAAAGAAATTTAACCCATAGGGGTAAATCAGCTGCTTGTCTCTCAAATGGTCTTCCATTAATTAATTGGCTTCCAATAAACTTTGCTCTGTGATGACTCACCAAGAGGAGGTTCAGACAGTAAGAACTCCACAAACTTACTGACTCCCTACTTCCCCTTTTTCTCTCTCCCCATCTTTCCCTTGCTTATACTTGTTTCTGTATATTCTCTTCCTCCCTGCCCCCACCCCTCATTGATCAGTCTGTCCCTCTAGTGTCTAACACTTTCTCACCCTCTTACTGTCACACTGGCCCTCCCTCCCTTCTAGTTCCTTAACATCTCTTGCTTGGTCTTACCCTCTGTTACAAGGCCCCCATTTTGGTTTTGTTCTTGGGCTGAATCCAAGGCCTCGAACATCACACAGAGAGCAATAATTACCCCCATTAACTGAGAGTAAGCTTTATTGTTCAAACCACTGCTATGCTTTACCCAACTCCCAAGCAGGGGAGGGGGGAAAGGAAGCCCAGCTAGACACACACACACTAATTTACATTGCAAGAATGAATTGTCGTGGGGTGCCTGGGTGGCTCAGTTGGTTAAGCGACTGCCTTCGGCTCAGGTCATAATCCCGGAGACCGGGGATCGAGTCCCACATCGGGCTCCCTGCTCGGCGGGAAGCCTGCTTCTCTCTCTCTCACTCCCCCTGCTTCTGTTCCCTCTCTGGCTGTGTTTCTCTGTTAAATAAATAAAATCTTAAAAAAAAAAAAAAGGAAGAGAAATGTCCTTTCAACTTCTGTCTGTCTATCTCCAACACTTATGGTGTCCTTGCTGTCCTCTTCTAAAACAAAATTTCTTGAACATCAAAAGTCACACAAGCCAGAACAAGGACACAGACATTACTGATTCTTTATTGTTTTGATAGCTACTTTTGGAGTTGCTACTTGATACACGCCCATTCCTCCTTAGATGTCCTCTGGGAAGAGGCGAAGCAACGCCCAGCAATGGAACAACAACACGATGGTGATTTGAAGACCCCTCATTACCATGAATAAGTTAGGCCTACATACTGACAAGGATCAGACGTGAAAATATAGGGATTGCAAATGGTGCTTATGTTCTTATTGTCCATAATTGTCCCTTCATTTAAACTATGTTTAAAGAAAAATCTAATTTTATTCATTCTTCTTCCCAAAGAAGAATCCATCTGAGAGTTAATGAATGCTTTCAAGAATTCCAGTCTTACAGGAAATGCGTAATTACTCTCTTGCTCTAATAGCTACCATATCCAGAACTTAATGCCCCAGTGCTTAACCCCAGAGAAGAAGTCTCCTCTAACTATTCATTTCCATCTGCCTGGGGTTCAGGAGGTATTTTTCAGACAATCCTTTGGATATTTGGTTTAACAAATCTAATTATATGTACAGTAGGTCCTCAAAATTATATCATGTCCCTGGCATTCTAGAAATGAAGTTACAAAGTCTTTTTTCTATTCTTTCATATGGGAGCCAGAGTTCAATCTTTCTTAAGTCCAAAGGTCATTCACTTTTTGTGAAATTGCATTCTGGTATTAAAATCCTCACAGTGAACATTTAAAAAGGAAGAAAGAAAAGAGCTTTATTTTATGTACTATTTATGTGTACTTATTCACACACAGGGACCAAAAATAATTAAATCAGGACCAAAAATTAAGTAGATAATTATTTTCTTATTTGCTGGGAGAAATCTCATCATTATACATG
Source organism: Spilogale gracilis (assembly GCA_004023965.1). Lineage (NCBI taxonomy): Eukaryota > Metazoa > Chordata > Mammalia > Carnivora > Mephitidae > Spilogale > Spilogale gracilis. The sequence continues at coordinate 46,959 of PITA01012170.1, read as the reverse complement.
TTTACTTTACCCATTTATTGCTTTACCATTTTATTATCAATTCCTTGGTACCAAAGCCATATTCCATTAGATCAGGTACCAAAAAAAAAAAAAAAAAAAAAAAAAAAAAAAGCCAAAAAAATTCTTATTCCATTATATTTAGAAGGACAAAGTTGATGCAAAGGAGTCTAAGTAATTGACAAGAATCATAGATGAGGGGGCGTGTGGGTGGCTGAGTAGGTTAAGCATCTGCCTTCGGCTCAGGTCATGATCCCAGGGTCCTGGGATCCAGTCGGGCAGGCACCCTGCTTAGTGGGGGAGTTTGCTTCTCCCTCTGTCTCTTGCCCTCCCCCTCCTCCTGCTCTCATACACTCGCTGCCTCAAATAAAATCTTTTAAAAAAATATCACAGATGAAGCAGAAAATGCATCACCAAACAAGTAGAGCTGGGAGTAAGTGGGAAAAAATAATTTAAAGTAGCTGTCATAAATCAGAAAAAAAAAATATTCACCCACAAGAGCTGAAGAAGTAAAGTGCAGATTCCTAATATATAAAAAATCACAAATTCTAAGAGCTACAGATAACAAAATGCAATGTGAGATTACACATGTGGAAAGAGATTAAAGATATCCACTTCATGTCTCGATAATGAACAGTGAGTCATGTACACCTCAAAATGTCAAATCCATGGGAAAATACCTAACCTTGATCTTTAAAGAGATGGCCTATGAGCCCTTAGAGAAAGAGTCGAGATCATCAGAAGCCACTAGGGACGTCTCAGAATAACAGGCACCTTTATTTCCTTCTTGAACACTAGTCCCAGTCTTAATCACAGAAATGTTAATAGGGTATCTTGACACAGTCCATCATGAGATCTCATTAGACCAGGGCATATTTTTGTCCCAGGCTTCAGTACCAACATACCTTACTTTCAATTTGCTGCGGTCATCAGGCCTCTTGCCGGTTTAGGGTTGGTTGCATCTGGACCAATACAGACTACATCAAATATCTGCTGGAGTCTTTGAGGTCAGCTTCTACCACCTGCCTTGCATCCTTGACTTCTGCAATCTCTGCCAAAATGCAAATTCCCATCTCTGCATTCCAGAACTATTCTCCATCCTTGCTTTCTTTGGCAGCTATCTTCCTTAAAGCTTTCCACTGCGCCTTCTGGCAGCCCTATTTCCACATAAAATAGCCCTTCAGCAAACACAAGCTCGTTTCAGAGCACAGTTTCCACCTTCTGACTTAAATTGAAATCTGGCTCTCTCTTAGAGCTGTTGCTTCTTCCCCTGCTGATGCTAGCTATCCTCTCCCCCCAGTCCTGTGATATGTGAAGGATTCATCAACTATGAGGGACAGAATCCCAAGAACCCCATGATGGTAATGGTTTTTGGAGATAAGACATTGCATTTTTCTCTCACATGAAAAGTTGCTAGGAGTGTGCTTCACAAAGTCAGGAGGAACCAAGGTTATTTGTTAACTTACTGCTCTACCACCCTCAGCAGTGTCTTCTACCTCATGGTACAGGAGGACTGTCATTTCATAAGAGCACAGGCACATGAAAGTTAGCCAGAAGAGAGAAGACTTTTAAGGAAGCTCTATGTCCAGTGTAAGCACCATTCCCACTTATATTCTATTGGTCAGAACTTAATCACATGGCTTTACCTAGTTATAAGGTAGGCTGGGAAATGTAGTCTTAATCTGGGCAGCCATGTTCTCAGCTAAAAATTACAATTATAATGTCAAGGAAGAATAGATACAGGACTTCAACTCACAGTATCTGCCTCAAGAATCCCAGATTCCTGTGCTGCTTCCAGAACTCTACACCTGTCTTGGTTTATAAAGATGGCCTCGTCACCTCCACATTGGTTCACAGTCTTCATGACATCCCAAGTCCTGCTGTCATATAAGATGACCTTCATGAGTGCAGAGAGTCTACTCAATACCCCAGGATTACAATTACTTGACTTCAATACCAACGTTTTCACCTTCCCTCCAGTTCTGCTACCCCCTCTCTCCATACACTAGATCTTATCATGACCTTTGACACACCAATCCCAACTTCCCATCCTTCCAGCTTTCTTACTTTCCTCCAATACAATCACACATTAAAATAGCTAGTTCCTGAAAGCTGCATTTTTTTTCCAGTCTGAAAGGCTTTCTCTCTATCGATCTCTTTCTTTCTCTCCTTCCTGCTCTTCCTCCCTCCCAACCTTGCCTCCTTCAACCAATCTGGACACCGCAGCTATGCCCATAACTATCACCCAACTTTCCAAGCAAATCACCATCCTAAATCAATTGTTGCTAAACCAGTGGTCCTCAAAATTGGATTAAAATTGTCACACAGTCTTACAACTGTCTTTTATACTACTTTCTCCTGTATTAGATAACAACTTATGTCTTTTCTAGGTTTTCATTGCAGAAGTGGCATAATATGTGATTCACAGGAATCACTAGTAAATGTTGATCAGTTTATGGGTAAAATGATAGAAAGATGATTTGATGACAAGACAAATAGAAACTGGACTATAGTATACTTAGGTAGATTCGTCCCTATGTGAAACAAAGAATGCCAAGGGAAGCTCATGAAAGGCATAGCTGAAGACATTATCCTTGGACTTGTCCTGCTAACAACATTAATGAGGATACAATTGGTATGATTATTAAAAACACCAAAAACTTACAACCAAAAAAAGAAAAATGAAAGTAATATGCCATAAACAAGAGCCAAAGAATTTATTCTTTTTTTAAAGATTTTATTTATTTGACAGAGAGAAGCACAGCTAGAAAGGGAACACAAGCAGGGGGAGTGAGAGAGGGAGAAGCAGGCTTCCTGCCCAGGAGGGAGCCTAATGCAGATCTCGATCCTGGGAGTCCCAGGATCATGACCTGAGCCCGAGGCAGACAGACGCTTAATGACTGAACCACCCAGGTGCCACAGATTAACCAAAGACTTTAAATAAGACAGAATGATGGTCAAAATCAATCTACCATAGAAGGACAGATATGTACACAGTCTTTTTAATCATTTATTCATTTGCTCACTTATTGATTCATATAAGGACAAAGCCCTTCATTTCATTTAGGTCCCTCACTTAGATCTGAAACCTCAACATCACATGATGCAAAGATATAATGGAATAAACACAATTGTATAAATGAAAATACAAATAAGGCTTTAGGTTATTGCAACTGATGTTGCTGAATGCTGGGGTCTTACAGCCTGTGGGTTTCAAAAAGATCAGTGCCAGTCATGAACCAGGCACTTAGTAGAAATCAGTAAATAATTGCATGAATAAAGAAATTCTTAGGGTTTTTGTGTCAAGTTTTAAAGATTTAACATGCTCTCCCTTACCTTATATAACCAATATCATTGGGTCTCCTGAGTTATCTCCCAAATGGTCTGAGATAACCATTGTTAAGAAACAGGATATTCCTTCAAAATAAAAGATTTCTGTAGTGGGACCACATACTTAAGTCTTATATAAAGAATTTTGTTATGTGTGGTTTAATATGAACAATCCTGCATGAAGACGCTAAGAGTACTAACAGTATTGATAAAGATCATTTCCATTCCTAACATTCTGTGAATACCTATGACCCCTGGCTTGAGCCAAAACAAAGCAAGTCTAAAATGGAAAGAAGTGATCCAGAAAGACAATTTAGCCATATTAAAGCACACAATGATTTCATTTTGCCACGTAAGTCATTAGGACCCAGTGGTCAGCTGGAATTTGAACCACTCTTCAAAGGTCAGTCCATTTGCTAAAACGCCCATTTAATTGCATATGAGTCTATGGTATGTTAATGCCCTGGGCTAAACTTAAGTTCTTCAAAGGATGGATTCCTGTAGCTCTGAAATATAAAGCCTTTTTTCAGGATACACCTGCTATCATTAATTCAATATCTTGTGAGGCCAAAAAATCCTCATCACAGAGATAATGGAAATAAATGCAAACAGAACCAAAAATTCCCTGACCCCTCCAAGAGACAAGTCAAGGCAAAGTCACAGATTGTAGGTTCCCAGAATATGCTGTCTCCATTCCCATCACACACTGTTGGGTGCATCTTGTGGAGGAAGAAAGAGTGCTAGAATAGGAGCACAAAGGGGCTACTACTCTGGAGTAAGACCCAAAAAAGAAGGAGAGAGGAAACACCAGATTTTAAACTTAGCACTTCAAGATACCTTGAAGCCCACAGCACCACTACCACTCCTTTTCCAAGGCTCTTTCCTCTCCAGGGGGTGGAGGAACCAAGTGCACTGTGTGAACGGGAGCGCTGCCAAGAAAGCCCACTGTTCACAAACTGCAAACCAACCATCTTTCTCCTTGCCTTTATATAAGGCAGAGAGCAGGGAGGCACCTTCCCATTTTCTAGATGTAGCTGCTTTTGGCTTTACTGTTATTAAATGTATGCAAACATGGGTAGGCTGTTTTACATGGGAAAGTGTTTCTGTGTATGGGGTGGGGAAGTATATTCTAGAAACGTTTCATTTTGGAAGGAAAAAAAAAGGGCTGCATTGCAGGTTGAAACCCTTCAGCTAAGATGCATCCATGCATTGAAACAGCCCAGGCAATGCCCCTGAGAACAGCTTCCTGGCCATGTCCTGGATTTTGATGGAGCTGTTTTTAATGGACTTTCTCCTGCTACCTGCATTAACAGAGAGACACGGAGAACCTAACTTCCTCCTTGGGCAGATCCCAGTCCTCACTGATGTGCCTTGTGAACCGAGCTACCTTCCTGTGTCCTCTCCCACGGGCCACTCCTCATTCTTCTTCTGTGACCAAAAAAAAAAAAAAAAAAAAAAGTTAGGAAAAGGCTAATAAAATGCTTCCAGTTAGAAAAAGACTTAAGTCACTTTAACACAGAAGTTTCCAGATGTAATCCTCACTCTCCCCTTCACTTCAGCAATCTTCAGCATCAAAACTCTTCTTAGGTTCCACTTTGTAAACCTGGAACTGCCCCAAACAAAGCTGATGCTTAAAGAGAAATCACTCCCCCCATACATGCACACCCCAGTGTGGACACACTCGAAACATCCCAGTTTCTAAGCCTAGAGTTAACAAGCTATTTGAAGGGACTCCACTTTTATACAAGCAGAACTTGTCAGCATGAAGGATCACCAGAGTACCAAAAAGAATCATGGCCATAATTGCTACGACATATTAGCTATATTAAAAAAAAAAATCACAAATCTATACTGATAGTCACGAAAAATTCTCTTTAAAGAATGCCAGCAGCTCAGTGTGGAAGCACAGAAAGAATTACAAAACCCGCATTTTGCAACTCCAGCATAATAGCTTGAGGCAGGGATCAAAGGAAGCTCAAAAGTTTGGTTGAAAAGCTGTTAGGAAACAAGATATTTGCACTTTGCAAAAACCACCCCACAGATTCTTACTAATTGTAAAGGAAAAATCTACTTTTGCAGTAGAAAGATTGGGCAATTCAACATCAGTAATGCTGGGACGGTATGACATTCTGCCATAGGCAATTCACAGGGTCACCCATCATGTAGTTTGGGCAGAAATCTTTGCTATGGTCCAAATGTTTGTGTCCCCCAAAATTCTTATGTTGAAATCCTAACTCCCAAGGTGTTAGTTATTAGGAGGTGGAGCCTTTGGGATGTGAATAGGTCAAGAGGGTAGAGCTAATCCCATGAACCAATTAGTGGCTTATTAAAAATTAAAAAAAAAAAAAAAAAAAAAAGGCTCCACAGAGCTCCCTAACTCCTTCCACCATGTGAAGCTACAAAGAGAAGTGTACAAACCAAACCAGAAGAGGACCCTCACCCAACCATGCTGGCTCCCTGACCCTGGACTTTGACCCTCCAGACCAGGGAGAAATCACTTATTTATAAGTCACTCAGTCTATGGTATTTTTTTGTTGTAACAGCCTGAATGGACCAAGACAGTTTCACCTAAATTTATTCCCATTTCTAGACTTAACTTCCAGTTTAAGGAAATATATAAGATAGAATACGCACAGAACACATGAAGAAACCATCAAGAAACCCATAACGTATGTAAGACACATTCCAAGACAACTATCTAGACTCCCCCGAAAGTTAAAGAAGGTGATGTGCTGGATGTTCTCAGAGAGACTAAGGAGACATGACAAATGCAATGAGTGAACCTTGATTACATCCTGTTGTTTAAAAAAAAAAAAAAAACACAAAAACCTAAGACATTTTTGAATAAGCAGGGAAATTTGAAATAGGTAATAAAACAATCACTGTTAATTTGCTTAGCTGTAGTATCATATTCAGGTAATGAAGGGAAAAGTTCCTTGCTTTTAGAAGATGCTTTCTGAAATACTGAGCGATGAAGTGCTCTGATGTCTGAAATGTGAGAGAGACAGGAGCAGATAAGGAAAATGGCGATGCTGGGTGGGGCGTAGCAGCATGGTCTGCAGGAAGCGGGTTCTTTTTGTCCTAACTGCTCTACTGTGATACAGCAGCACCCCCCCGTTCGAAGTTGTGCCACTTTATTCCCATTCAAGGATACTCCGTCTAGGGTCTCCAGACTCTAGCCTGGAGACAGGGCTGTCTGCCTGCGCTCCATGTGCTGGCATCTGGTTTCCCTCACAGGGGCACACCCAGGTGCACCCAGGCAAGCAGACAGAAAGCTGTTCCACAGCCTGGATTCCTTATTTCCTACAGGCAATGAGGTAGAAAGGGAGGCCTGAATTATGGCCATACCCAGCCAGGTTCTGCTGACAAGCTCTTCCCCTGGCCTAACTACATGGTAATTATTAACCACACAATGGACTCCAGTCACTGTGGGCCTTTGGCAGGTGCAAGAAAAGACCCAAGTAATTTCCAGTAACAAAGACAACCACAGTGCTTGAGTACTTACTATGCACCAGACACGGTTCTAAGTGTCTGACCCATATGGATGGAATTCTAGATGTGATCAATCTTTGGCAGATCGTTATGTACTACAATCAACTACTAACTGAAACACTCCTGGAAGCCAAGGCTAAAAAGTAATTTGTGATATTATTCACATTCAAAGAAAGGAGAGTCAGTCACCTTTATTTGAAAAAAAAAAAATGGTAATTGGTACTGGGGGCAGAAGGAGTTTCACCCTTTCTCCCCTAAAAACCATTAATGCAAATCACCCCTCAAATTCTTACCTGTCTAGGCATCCATAATCATTAATCATCAGAAAGAATGTACCACAATTAAAATCTTAGCTTGCTTCCTGATGTTTACCGCAGCAATCAAAGCACGAGAAGCAAAGCTCTCCCACTTCACCCAGCTGTTCCTTTGGGCCATCGCGAATCTGGTCATCGCGAATCCGGCCACTTGTCACTGCTCACAGCTCTTCCCACATTAGTGGTAGAACATTCAGAAGACTGGAACGGATGTTTCCCTCCTTAAAGATACTGCAGAAAGTTATTACGAGTGTAAAATTAAGTTTCAAATACGCCATGGGGATATAATAAAGAGGAGGAAAGACCTTCAAACACCAAAGAAGCTAGGCAGACATTCGAATCTTGAAGGGCAGCAGCTGAATTACATGAACATGTACCCAAAAAAAGCATGGCAAACCATCCAACAAGTGACTGCAGCACTTACGTCCATAGTAACTATATAGAAAGAGTAACTCCTTCCTAATAGGAAGGCTATACAGGAATATTACATCGCGACTGGAACAGAAGAGTAGCAGAATACGCCACCCCAAAAGAGGACCACAAGAGTTCAGGACTTGCCACTCAAAATAGACCACTCAGGGGGTAGGGACTGGACAGCTTGAGCTGTAGGCACCTGCAAAATAGCAAACTCAGGGAGAGGCTGTCTCTGAACTCCCCAACCTGCCTAAAGACATACCATCCGTAAGTAGCTCAATTATCATAAATCCCCTCCCAGGAGTGTCATCAGCCAGGGAAGACAGATTCTTGTCTGGGAGAGACGACTGGAAGTCAACACCACACCTAGACAGACTTTGTCACAAACCATCCTACCTCTCCTCTGTTCTTCTAAGGGCCCTTTATTTCAGCTTTCCTAAAAATCATTTGCTCTCCCCTAGGAGGCCTACATTCTACTCCCATTTCCCTGAGAAGATGGTACTTAATCCTGAATTCTAAACTGCCTCTAGGAGTTATTTTTCCTTCAGTGTCTCTCATGCATACATGAGGTATACATGTTAATAAGCTACTGTTTTTCTCTCATAACTCAGTCTTTTATTAAAAGGTTCTCAGCCAAGAACTCAAGAGAGTAGGGGAAAAATTCTATTTCCTCCCCTATAAAATAAATGGTCATCCCTAGAGGCCATGACATGACTAAATCTCATATAATGTTGACCAAAAAAAGCCAGGCACTGAAAAAGTATACACTGAGACTATATAAAATAAGTACTTCATTTAATTTTTTTAACTTTTAACTTTATTTCTAAGTGTGTATATATATATATATATATGCAAGTACATATATGCCTATATGTATGTACATATAAGTATGTGTATATACATACACACACACTGTGGACAACAGTAACACAAGGATGTTCAGTGTGTGAACGTTCATTGAACTTCACTCTCTGTGCACTTTTTCATTTGCAGGTTATACCTCAATAAAAAGTTTAATTAAGAATATGAAGACAAAACCACAATGCAGGATCACCTCACACTTGTTAAAAAGACTATTATAAAAAGGACAAGAAATAACAAGTGTTGGCAAGGATGTGGAGAAAAAGGAACCCTTGTGCCATCTTGGGAATGTAAACTAGTGTAGCCACTATGGAAAACAGCATGGAGGTTCCTCAAAAAAATTAAAAATACAACTACCCTATGACCCAGCAATTCCGCCGCTGAGTATTCATCCAAAGAAAATGAAAACAGGAATTCAAAATGGCATATATGTCCCCATGTTCACTGCAGCATTATTTACAATGGCCAAGACAGAAAAACAACCTCAGGGTCCATTGACAGGTGAGTGGACAAAGAACATATGGTATGTATTTTTACATATAACGATATTATCCAGTCATAAAAAAGAATGAATTTGTGCCATTTGCAACAACATGGATTCACCCTGAGGGCATTATGCTATGTGAAACAAGTCAGAGACAGACCAATATCATGATTTCATTCATATGTGGAATTTAAAAAACAAAAAACCAAGTTCAAGGACAGAGAGAATAGATTTGTGGCTGTCAGAAGCAGGGGGCGGGAGGTGGGGAAAATGAGTGAAGGGAGTCAAAATATACAAACGTCTAGTTATAAAATACACAAGTCAGGAGATGTAATATACAGCATGATGACTATAAACTTTAAAAGTTTCTATCACAAGAAAAAAATTCTGGGTGCACCTGGATGGCTCAGTTGTTGGGCGTCTGCATTTAGCTCGAGTCATGATCCCCGAGTCCCGGGATCGAGGCCCGCATCTGGCTCCCTGCTCCATGGAAAGCCTGCTTCTCCCTCTCTCACTCCCCCTGCTTGTGTTTCCTCTCTGTGTTTCCCTCTGTCAAATAAATAAATAAAAGCTTTAAAAAAAATTCTGTAACTATATGTAGTGACTATTAACAAGACGTGTGATCATTTTGCAATCTATATGAGTATCAAATCATTATGTTGTCCATCTAAAACTAATATAATGTCATAGGTCAAGGAGATCTCAAAAAAATGTAAAAAATAGGAAGACAACTGAATCCTCCCTCCCCCAAGAGACAGGACTTCTGTAATACACCCCCCACCCCCAGAGACCGTGGTTAACATAAAGTCATCTGCTTAAAGCAAGTGAGAGTTCAAGGCACTGAGGAGCCAACATCCAGTCTGAATGTAAAGTGAAATTAGACCCAGTCCCTGCAATAGCTATACAAATAACTCCACAGGCATTAGCAAGAATCACAGGGCAGGGTGGGGGGGGGGTAATTACAAAGGCCTTTGATCCTCTGTTACATCTTCTCTCTTTAGGATCTCAGAGGAGCCAGCAAACAACCAAGGCCCAGCGGTGCCAGCAGAGGCTGTCTACAGAAGCAGACCCAGATCCTGCACTTTTGCCTGGCAGCAGCTGGATTCAGGAAGAGACTAGAGATTACTAAGGCCCTGATACAAAAGCATCCTGATTAAATCAAGACTCCGTGGATGTTAACTTAAGTGTGGTCTTTTTAGACAGGATCCCAGTCAAACAGCAAATCTATGTGTCCCAGGCTGGCATTTCTCCTAATACACTGGATTCTTAGAAAGGAAGAACAGAGAATTTGAGAGAAAGATTGCAGCCTGTTACCTCAGACCTCCCAATCCCATCTGACCTTCCCGCATCATGTTATGGGTTGAATGGTGTCCCCCTCCCCCCCAAATTCTTATGCTGAAATCCTAGCACCTAGTACTTCAGAATGTGACCTTATTTGGAAATAGAGTCATTGTATATGGGACTAGTTAAAAGGAAGTCATCCTGGAGTAGGGAGGGTCCTATTCCAATATCACTGGCGTCCTTATGAAAAGGGAGAGTTTGGGCGCAGACACACACACACAGGCACACACGCACAGACAGAACCTCAGGTGAAGACTGCAATTACACTGCCACCGGGAGTACCATAAGCTGGGAAAGAGACCTGGAACTAGATCCAAGTGCCTTCAAAGGGGAACAGGGATCTAGGGACACCAACATCTCAAACTTTCAGCCTCCCAAGTGGGAGCAGATGCATTTCTGTGGTTTAAGCCACTCAGCTATGTTAGTTTGGGACAAGAGCCCCAGCAAAAGAATCCATCTCCTCAGCCCAGCAGGCCTGCCAACGTCAGTTAACAGGGCAGTTCTAGCTTATCTCGGAGAAGAAACAAGTACAGAGTAATAAAGTGGATGGCTTCAAGACACAAGGCCCTCACTAGAATCCAGAAAGCAGGAAAAAAGTGCCACAAAAAGTTGTGAGAAGTCAAAGCATGAGAGAAATGACAAAATCTCCCTCCCTGGGAGCCTGCTAACTCAAGATGGCTTAGGATGGTTCTGTCTGAAGAGAAAGGTGGCTAGAGTTTGTCCCTGAGGGTGTCTCCCCATCCTATAAATCTCAGCCAACTCCATGTACCTTCTCCCCCAGACTCCTAATTCCCACTGCAGGAATGAATTAGTTTTCAAAGGCCTAAATCCACTAAAAAGAATGTAGCTACTGAAAATGAGGCAAGAAAATGAATAGAAATGGCATTTTAATAAGTAATAAGACTTTAAGGGAGGCTAGTTCAGACTCACTTCTGAACTATAATATGGAATTCATCTACAAGGTCTTCCAAAAACATCCGTCTAGCAAAAACCTTGCACGATAATGTCCATTTCAAGCGCCGCCATAGAAAATAAAAATGAGCCTCTACAGGCAGTCAGTATTAGGGGGTGGTTTTTATGAATTGACCTCTGGTATGTGCCAGCTCTGGCCAAAATCCCAATTGTAGCAAACATCAGTAATATGTGGATTAAATTTAGTATGAGCTACAACAATACGGTTAGAGTTAAATTTTATGAAATGCCAATCTACTCATAGAAGGAATATTGAGCATCTATAAATGCTGATACTAGTCCTGGCGCTGAAAATCAGACCCAGGGATGAATGAAATGGGCCCCAGCCTTGTCCTCACGGAGAGTACCAAGTGGAGTCCAAAGGTACCCAACCCAGTGCTAACACTTCCTGATCTTTAAAGGTGAACTTAGTGACTTAGAGACTAAGTGACTAACTTAGTGGAAACTAGCTTAGAAATTTCTATTTGTTCTTCTGAATTTTAAAATTAGCCGACTCCCAGGACTGTCCTTGAAATGAGTACCAAAGGCTGGGCTCTAGGCTCCTCTCCGGTGTAACGTATGGGAGTCTTGTATAACATATAATGTTTAGGAGCGTTGCCCTCGTGGCGCGTGTGTCAGCCTTGGAAGCAGACCGGTCGATAGCTTGAGAAAACCAAGGTCATTAATTTAATCCCCAAAAGGACCACAGTAACTTCCACATTTCAAATCTTTGGTTTACAGAAAGGAATTATGGCCTCCAGAGAGAGGACAGGGGCAAAGCATTTTGTGAACAGAGAGGGAAGCAAAGGCCAGTACAAATGAAGATCTGGTTACAGCAGGAAACAGGTCTCTATCCAGGCATCATGGCCCTGGGGTGGGGGCTGGGGGTGCAAGGGGAAGGCAGTATTCCCTCCTCCATATGAGGTTCCCTCAGTCCTTCAAGGATGCTCTTCTGGCCCAACACTGTGGCACTATGACAGACATTTTCCTGTCAGCCTACCAGGCAAACTAGTAGTGTTCCCAGTTACATTAGTGTGAATTCTAGAATTTACCTTTCTATTTAGGGAGAACTGAGCAGTTCAGAAACAGCCTCTCAAAGCAGCAGTTCACTTGAGGGAACAAGGGATCCATGAGGGAACAGGGGCTACACCTCTGGGACTCGGTGCCCGTCCAGCTCCCCTTCCTCCTCAGTGACACCAGGTCACTTTCCGCAAATGACAAGCTGAAAGTTAGAGGCCAGGGTGGTTAACCCCAGTTCTCCATTATGAAATTTGCAATTTATCCACTAAAAAGATACCCAGCACTTGAAGGATAGGGGCTCACACACCGTGCTAATGGTGTTGGTTTTTCACCGTGGCACAGGTAAGCTCAAAACCGGGCCGGTTACACTTGCGTGTGTTCACAGGGATATGCTCAGCTCACCAACTTTAAAAATACCTGAAGAAGAAAGGACAAAAACCTTAAAAGCCACTGCCTTCAAATCACTTTATAAAAACAGCCCTTTGAAGAGCTACTCCAGCAGAGTCCTAGGGAAATTTAAAAAAAAAGAAAAGTTACCCCTTCTTACTATATATATCATCACATGGTCTTCAAAAAAAAAAAAAAGAAAAAAAAATCAAAGTGTTACAGAAATACAATGGTTTTCTACTACAAAGGGAATTTTTTTTCAAAGTTAATCAATTACATCCACATGGCTCTTTAAGCCACACCAGAAACCAAAGCCCTCACCTTCCCAGGCTGCTGGGAGTTGCCAGGCTCTCCAGAGCTTCCCGCAGACCATCCCCAGGGGCAGCTTAGCTCCCAGCACACACCCAGTACAGTTTTTTGCTTTATAATTTCAAAATTGCAAGGGACTTCTTGGGAATTAAAGAAGAGCTGTCAAGGCCTTCTGTGCCCTTTAACAGGACACTGGTCACTAAGTCTTCGTGGCCATCCCTTCCAGCCAGCAGCTTGGCGATCTATAGCCAGAGGCAAAGGTTGTCCTCTCCACAAATTACAAATATCTGGAGCATATACATGGGGGTGGAGAAGATCCACAATCTAGGCACAGCCTACGTTAGGAATGTTCTCACTTTTCCCTGTTAAGAGTTTCTTCCTCCTCCCTACATAACTAACTCCAACCCCAGCATATTTTAATCCTCGGCTAATTTCTAAGGAATTTACAAAAATGTCTTGAACACCTTGGATTTTAAATATTCAAAACATCTTCCACTGAATAAGGATACTCAAGTTTTCTATCCATTTTCAACTCTTGGTCTTTTTTCTTTTCTTTTTTTTTTTTAATTAGAGTCAGCAGTTCAGGGGCACCTGGGTGGCTCAGTCAGTTAAGTGGCCAACTTTTGATTCCAGCTCAGGTCATGATCTCAGGGTCCTGGCATCAAGGCCTACATCAGGCTCCACACCCAGCATGGAGTCTGCTTAAGGATTCTTTCTCCGTCTCCCTCCTCCCCTGCCCCTCCTCTGCACACAGGTGCATGCACACCTGCTCTCTTGCTTGTTCTTTAAATAAATCCTTAAAAAATTAGAGTGAGAATTTTTTATTTGACTTTTTCAGGTAGCACATCCTCACTATATTAATTAGATCCAGAACAGTTTTTTTTTTTAATTCCCATTGCGCAATCAACATTGCTTCCTATTTTTTCCAAACAATCTTTCTCCTGGTTCATACCTAATTTAGATCATAAATATTACAGTAGCTATAAAATGTTCATTCTATGGATGTAGAATTTATTTATCCATCCTCTTTTGTTAGACAATTAACTCACTTTCCATTTTTATTATAAATTACACATTAAAGAACATCTTTATGCCAAAGATTTTTTTAAATTTCAGACGGACCTTGAAAACAGATTTCTAGAGTTAGAAGTTGTCCACGTATAATTAGCCAAATGAGCAAATAATTTTAAAGTTGTCAGTAACGGACTGCCAAAAGGGTTCCCATATCATTTCAGGGTTAAATCCTGACATTTTACTTTCCCATATTCAAAACCCATTCTTCCCTAGAATCCCTTCCTCTCTTGGACTTGCCCCGCCCTTCATCCTCTTGCCTCCTTCCACAAAACTAGCCCCACCCCCTAGGCTAGCTGTCTCACCTGGAAGAGGGTCAGGCTTTGTTCTTGCTTGCTTTTGTTTCTGCCTATTTTCACTCCTCTTCCAATTCTGCCACAACACTCCCCCAAAAGTATCTCATTAGCAAAGGATACATATAGATTACATAATATCTCACCTGCTTTTTAGAACATAAATCCTTTAGTGATTAGAAACATTTAATTATAAAGATATAGTCTTATGACCTATTTTCTCACTTTCTTTTTGTAAATTTTTTTTCTCAAATTCCTAGTCACACTCAGTCATAGTCAAATTGCTTATACTAACACTGGTTCACCCATCATTTCAGTAATTTCTGCCCTCTATTTCTCCATTCTCCTTTCTTTCCTCTGCCAAAAGTTTGACAATCTTTAAAATTCAAGTCTTTTTCAGAATCCCATGAACTGTTTAATTCCATCACACTGAGATTAGCACAAACATATAGTAATGGCTCAACTGTTCAGAAAAGTGAGATGTAATCAAATGTAGATTTACACTGCAAAACATTATAAAACCACAGCCAGAAATATAAGTAACCATCAAAATACAAATTGGCGATCTAAACCTGACTGGCTGTTTCTAGGTTTTCCTATTATCTGTTTACTATTTCTTTATTCAGGACCAGCACAGCCCCATGAAGAATTTCCAGCAAATGCCCAAGATTTAACAACAATTCACGGGAAATGGGAGAAAGCAAAAGATTTTCAGTTTCACAATTAAAATAAGTAAGTTTATAAACCACCTAGATCTATGGCTGCGGATTAAGAAGAAATCACCATCTTTAACCTTAGTAACAACTGTGAAGAGTAACGTGGACAGAACTCTAAGTCTAAGGACCATCTCTCCCTCTCTCCATTTCACCTGGACCTCAGTCACTCTGCCACCTGAGGCCAATGGCATGAATAGGATACACAGCAGTGGCTTCTCAAACTTCACGTGCCTCTGAACACCTGTGATCTATGACAGGCTGATTCGGCTTTGGGGGTGGGGGCAGCAACCCCTGAGATTCTGCATTCTAGCAAGCTCCCAGGAGCTGGTTACCGCTGCTAGTCTGAGGACCACACTCTGCGGAGCTAATATATAGATTTCAGCATCTAGGAATTTTGTAATCACAAAAGTTTCCAAAATGCAACTATAAATGACTAGCTCCCTTTGTTTTTATGAAAGGCAAAGTTCTTAAGAAGAAACAAGGTGTCTTTTCTCTAAAAGCATTAACACTGATAGACTCCAAAATACATCAGAAACTGGTAGCATGGGTTGCCTTCAGGAAGAAACTGGCCAACTGGAGGAAGGGAACGGGAGAGTTTTTTGCAATTTTTAAATGTTGAACCATGTGAATGAATTACCTATTTAGAAAACAAATCTGAGTTCAAAATTTTAAAGCATTTCATCGGATATTCTGCAAATTTAATAAACATTAATTCAAATTAATCCCTTCCCAGGAAAGTAAATAGCAGGCCCGGGAGACCACTTACCTTAAATAACTTAGCATCTTTCTTCAAAGAGGGAATATCCCTTAGTTCAACCAGCTTCTAGGATCATGCCAATATTACATTTTTATTATAACAACATATTTCAACCCAATTACTCTTCTCCAGCACTGCAAGGGCCCCATAGCATACCCTGATTCATAGTAGATTCAAAAAAGCTATATGCACCTTAGTGACTCAGGTCCCACTCCTGGGAACAGGGAACAAATACAGAGAACTTTCAATCATCTCAACCTCTGGTCTGTAAATTTGAGAATCGGGCCTATTTGCGCTATCTTTGTTCCTATGAACATCATTCAAGCTGGCCTTTTAGTTCTGTCTAGAAGCAACTGCAGCTGAAATCAGAAACCAAAGGCAGGAATGGATGAGAATGTGTGTACCAGTGTATGTGCTCCTGGGTGTGTCCTCACAGAGTGACCCCACACCGACCTTTGGAGTAAACATTAACTTGCACGTCTGTTCTCATCTTAAGCCATACTGACTCCGGCCCCCACCCCCACTACCCCCTATTGGGTTGGGGGAGCATCTCTGCAGCAAACACATTCTTCTGTAACTTGGTCGTGACTCTTCTCTAGGACGCTCTGAAAGTACGCGTGGCTTCTGCGAGTTCTAAACTGACACTCGTCCGCACACCCATCAGTGCTTGTCTTGGGCTCTATTTTTTTTTTTTTTAACTGTTACTAAAATTTTTTTTTCCAGTGTTCCAAGATTCATTCCCCATTCCCCACACCCAGTGCTCCATGCTTTAGGTGTCCCCAGTACCCACCACCAGGCTCTCCCATCCATCCACCCCCCTCCCTCCAAGTCCCTCAGTTTGTTTTGGGCTCTATTTTTTACCGCATCACCATAAAGCAGACCATCCCGCATTCTTCTGAGGCTTCCTTCCCCAGATGGCTCACTTCCGCTGTCGGGATCTTCACCCCCCCCACCCCCCC
>PITA01012170.1:0-30163 GCA_004023965.1 Spilogale gracilis | reverse complement strand
CTACAGAGCTCCCCGAGAGCCACAGACACAGCCCAGAGCCAGCACTGACTCCCGGCCACACAGGCGTGGGCCTGGCTGGGAGGATGGCAAGAACCGGGCCCAGCCAAAGACCCAGCCAAGAGGGCTGCGGTTCCAGCAGGAAGGGCTGTGCCAAGCAGAAAATGCAAGACACTCGGAATTAGAGGCCAAAAATACACTGTGAGGGTTGTGGCGGGAGTGCCTTTCAGCTCACATGAGTGCTCTAGCCCAGGGCTCGAGCCTGTGTGACTGGTTTCTTACCTGCCAGGTGGTGAGTGTGAGGGCCCCTGCCCCTGCCGGCAATGGATCAGGAACGGAGAGCTACCGAGTTGGGCCTGCCAGTTAAAAGCAAGAGGAGCTACAACTGCACAGGGCTGGAGAAAGTAGTCATGGCTGCCAAAGGGCCATTCCCCTAACTCCCAACTCTGAGGAGCTTCTCCTGCATCATAGGCCCCGCCCTCCAAAGGCGATGATTACTGGGCAGGCACTGCCTCTAGAGTCATCACCTGGTCCATTCTCCCAGCTTATTACTCCCTATCCACACTGATATCCCTTGAACAAGGCAGATAAGTTGCCACCCCAGGACCTTTGTTCCCTCTGCCTGGAAGGCTCTTCCCGTAGGTGCCTTTACAGCTCTCTTCTCTCTCTTCCCCTCTTCACTCAAATCCCTCAGTTAGCCTTCCCTGAGCACCCTATTTAAAATTGCAAATCCCCTCCACCAGCACCCCAGCACTCTTGCCTGTTTTCCTTTTTGTTTTGTTTTGTTTGGGAGGAAGGATTGTGGGCAGAGGGAGAGAATGTTAAGCAGTCCTCACGTCCAGCCTGGAGCCCAGTCCCACAAACCTGAGATAATGCCCTGAGCCGAAATCAAGAGTCAGACACCCAACCGACTGAGCCCCTGCCAGGCACCCCCTCTTTATTTTTCTCCCAAGCACTTATTACACTGACATCCTGTATGTTTTAGTGACATATTTGTTTATTCTCTCCTTCACCAAAAACATGTGTGCTGAGAATCTAGGAAGACTAAAAGAACTTTCAAGAGAGAAAAATGAAATAAGCACAAACCACAAATTCCCATTATGTCTTCTTGCTCACAGCCATTCCCAATGTTAAGATGTAGATTGAGAGACGTACTTCTTCAAGGTCCCCATCACGAGCTTCTGCTTCCTTGGTCTCCTCTTTCTCCAAGCTCCCACAGCACTGTCTATTTATGCAAAACTTTACTCTAAGCCAATAGCACCCACCTCACTGGGCGACTAGAGGACGAGATGAGTGAGTCTGGGTTTAGAAAAGCTCCAAGCCAGTGCTTGCTCAGTGCTGTTACTTACCCAGTAAATCGTAGCCATCGTTATCATTCAGCATATGCATCATGTCACATATACCAATTAAAGTCTTACTTCTGTAGCTAGATGATAAGCAGACTGAGGGCAAAAATTTTATTCTGTATTTTGAAATTTCCCAGAGTATTTAACCCGGTTTTTAATAATTGCTTGTCAACTGGTTGAAATGAAGGATTTCCACTTTTTAAAGATTTGTTTGAAACCCCTCCGAATCTCTATTTAAACAGTGATTCTAATCCTCTCTCTCTTCCAGGACTGACCTGGTGGGTAAATACAGCAAATCCTTGAAAATGGCATGTATGATAGGAGCTTTGCTATTGCATGAATAGCAGAGCCAAAATACTATATGAAAGATCAAACAAATATTGACTCAAAAGAATTTTCCCCAAGGCAACTGTTATAGTCTTATCTTGAATAGCATGTTTGCAGTTAATTAAGTATTGCTGTGGTCTCAGCAGAATCCCAGGCAGACCCTGCCAGACTGAGTTTTACATTCCCATCATCTTATCACTATTTACAAGTCCCTCTCCTCACACCCCCTCACCTATCGCTACCACCAATGCTGTATGTGGGATTAAATGATAAGTAACTCATACACCTCTTATCCGTGGACAAAAGATAATGGAATTTTTGTGCCAAAGATTCCATTTATCTACCTCACAGCAAATACACCCTGTCTTTAGCCTCCCAGAAACCCATCAGGCTACATCTACTACTACCTGCTGACGTCTTAGAGATATGTATGAAACAGGAGACCCATGTAGAGACCGGCTATTCACTGGTTTCACAGAACACAGCTTCTACGCCAAATATGACAGTTCACCAATCGTGAGGGACGCCAACAACCGTGTGCCTCAAAAGTCACCTCAGGGGGCGCCTGGGTGGCTCAGTTGGTAGGGCAACTGCCTTCAGCTCAGGTCATGATTCCGGAGACCCGGGATCGAGTTCCACATCGGGCTGCCTGCTCGGCAGGAAGCCTGCTTCTCCCTCTCTCACTCCCTCTGCTTGTGTTCCCTCTCTGGCTGTGTTTCTCTCTGTCAAATAAATAAAATCTTTAAAAAAAAAAAAAAGTCACCTCAGAATCAGACTGTTCTGTGCAGGGAATGGACTGATCGCTAGCTTGCTCTGCGTTGTCTAAAACGTGGAGGAGGTCAATTATGACGGGTAGAAGCCAACAAAAGTCATTCACAAACTTTCTTCCTTCCCTCCAGCCCTATTTATCAAGTGCTTTATGTGATGACATCCTAGTTCCTCGATGGGATAGGCACCATTCTAAGCACTGGGAATATGGAGGAAATAAACCCTACTATGCCCTCCTCGGGAATGTGATATTCTAATGAGAAAGAGAGAGAGAGAGAGAGACAGAGAGAGAGAGATCAACAATAGTGTATACAGTTGGTCCATGAACTACAATGGGTTTGAACCTCTTGGGTGCACTTACATGTGGACTTTTTTCAGTATAGTACAGTACTATACGTGATTTCTTGATCTTTCCTCTAGCTTATTTTACTGTAATAATACAGCATATAATACATATAATACATATGTACAGCATAACATACAAAATATGTGTGACTGTACTGTTTATGCTATCAGTAAAGTTTCTTGTCAACAGTGGGCTACTAGTAGTTAAGTTGGGGGGAAGTGAGAAGTCATACATGGATTTTCAGCACAGGGCTTGGGGCTCCTAATCCCCATACTGTTCAAGAGTCAACTGTACCATATTAAATATTGGTAAGTGCTAAGGAAGAGAGAAAAACAACAACAACAACAAAAATAGGGAAGCAGGATATAAAATGTTATAGGGTCAGAAGGAGGGGTGAAATTACAGAGTGGTAGACAAGAACATCCTCAGTAAGAAGCTTGTATTTGAGTCTGAAGGTGAAAGAGACAGCTTTGCAGATAGCTGGGGAAAAGCATTCAAGGTAGCATTAAATACAAAGGTCCTGTGGCAGATCATGGCTGGCATGTTGGGGGAACAAGGAAGCCCGTATGGCTGGAGCCTAACATTCACAGCGACAGATGCAAGAATAAAATCCTGGAGGAGCAGGAGCTAAGATGTATGCCTCCTAAACATCTTAGTCAATCACTCTTTGTCAATCATGGAGAAAAGTGATTTGTCAATCATTTACCAAATTTGCATATACTCAAAGTGCTGTAGTGGTTATTTTTCAAAAAAATGCATATCTCTATATTTTCGAGAGAACAACAAAAAAGGGAAAAAAAGCCAACATTAAAAAAAAAAGAAAAAGAAAAAAGAAAGGCAGCATATTTGCCTGGGGAAAAATCCCAAGCTTCCATTAAGAAAAATGAAAACTGTCTGTGGCATTGAGCAAAAGTTTCTATAGAACCGGGACCAAGCATCACAATAGCAGGCACAGTTTAGCACCTCGGGCAACCTCGGGCAACTGGATGAACAACAGTGCTATAAAAAGATGTCACACTGGTGCAAAAGGATAACACGCAGAATGACAAGAGACAGGGGCATTGAAATTTACCACAGGGACATTTCTTTAAATGTTGCAATGCCCAAAACATATTTGGCAAATTCGAATGCCAAGCTGGCTAATGCAATATCCAGACCACACATCCTTCCTGCCCAACCAGCTTCTCAACATGAATAAGATGCTATCAACCAAGATCTGCAACACAGCAGCGTTTGGGGTGGTACATTAAGCTCTGCTATCTTCCAGTTCCATTCAGTCCTAATCAACCAGTTTCATGACTCCTGTAAACAGTTTTCAATGAACAAACACTCATAAATTCTAAACAGTTCAGTGCAGTGACCCCACTGTTCTTAAGAACACAGAGTCTGTGTCACCAAGGCCACAAGCTTGGACCACAGGGCATACTCTGAAGCCCGTGTAACAGAAAACAGCTATTATTAATGATTAGTCACAATCCTTCCTCTTCTGGTTCTTCCAGGCCACGCCCTTCTCTCCACCCGCAAAATGGACAAACACCTGTCCCAAGACTCCTTAGTTGGAAATTACCAGAAGGAGAACTGAAAGAAGTCAGTGGGGCTAAAGCGATCTACAGAATAAAGAACTGCAAGGAAAGAAGTGACTGGAACTTCACAGAAGTGTGGCTGAGAGGAACAACAATGAGTGTTGAGGAGAGGCGATTTGAAACAGTACAAGTTGGCAGAGAAGCCAGGGAATTTTTAGGGATATTACTTACCATTTTTAGAAATATACATTAAATCCCTATTAATGTTCTCTGAAAAAGGCAAAGTTTGAAATGTGGAAATACTTGTTTGTAACTGTAGCTTCTGCACAGGGTTCTCTGGAATGGTAAAGTGCACCTGGTACTCTTAGAGCAAGTAGACTTGGGGAAAGTTCAGTCCGTGAACAGAAACAATGCAGTGAAGTCTTCACCTGAGTACATTCTGCAGTATCAAGGGCAATGGTGTGTTCCAACAAAGCATGGCAAAGATGTTACCGAGAAAAATCTCAACCGTGCGCCCTGCTCTGCTTCCAACACTGAAGCCCGTTATTCTGTAGATGTTAAAAATCACAAGCCAAATTCTTCCCAAACGACCTAAAAATCAGAAATATGGACAAAGGTTCGTTCTGTCTTGCATTTTTCCACTCTCAACAAAGAGCCCAAGTAACAAAAACCTACTTCCTTGCAGTAGTGTTCCCCAATCATCTAGAAGTTTCCACCCAGTTGACCTAAAGGGAAAAAAGGGATTTTCTCTTGGGATCATGACTCTAACCAATCCTTCCTTTTCCCATCTAGAAGACCACCTATCAGGCAATTTGAGAGAAGGGTAGTCACACACCCTTTAAAAGCAAAGATTTTTCGGGCGCCTGGGTGGCTCAGTTGGTTGAGCGACCGCTTTTGGCTCAGGTCATGATCCTGGAGACCCGGGATCGAGCCCCACATCAGGCTTCCCGCTCAGTGGGAAACCTGCTTCTCCCTCTGTCAGTCCCTCTGCTTGTGTTCCCTCTCTAGCTGTGTTTCTCTCTGTCAAATAAATAAATAAAATCTTTAAAAAGAAAAAAAAAAAAAAAAAAAGCAAAGATTTTTCTACCCACCAAGAAGTTTCTGATCAAAAAAGATTTATAAATAATATAAAATATGCCCCACTCGTGAGTAGTGGATTTAATTTTTCAAATGCACAAAGAAGTTAATAAATTCTCCATTCTAACCACAAAATAACTATTTGAGACAATAATGATTATACTAGAATTCTATTAAAGTGATATAAAATTTTAAAAATTAAGTGGAGAAACAGAACCTAGAAGTAGCATGAGAACTAAAGGCAGTGACTATCTAAGAAGATCCTCTAAAACCAAAGCAAAGACTGTGAAATACTGCTTGATAATTCTAGGTAAAACCCAAACACCTCCTTATGTAGGATACTTTCTGTTCTTTGTTTTAAATGTTTTTTTCCTATTTTCTTGATTTTCCAAAAGAATAGTATACAATGTCTACAATCAGGGAAAAATAACAAACATGAAGTTTTAAAAACTGATGTACAGAAGCCAACAGATGGGATGGGGCTCACTCCCAGGCCCCTGGGATCATGACCTGAACCAAAGGCTTAACCATCTGAGCCACCCAGAAGCCCCAAAAAGCAAATTTTAAAACGATATTTAAATTATTAAAATGTCAAAAAACTAA
The DNA here is from genome assembly GCA_004023965.1 of Spilogale gracilis. NCBI lineage: Eukaryota > Metazoa > Chordata > Mammalia > Carnivora > Mephitidae > Spilogale > Spilogale gracilis. Next base: position 24,176 of record PITA01012170.1, on the reverse strand, counting down.
AATGTTTATTAAGGCTCTGAACGTATAAACAGAAAATATGATCAGGAAAAAGCATTCACCACTGAGTAAGCTACCTTTCACAATTCAACAATTTATATATTTTATCCAGTGCTTCTCACACTTGAGCACCTCTTCTGTTCAAGTTCATATGCCACCTCGAGGGTGGGTAAAAACACAGGTGATATGGTCTGCACTTCTAACAAGCTCTCAGGTGATACTGTTGCTGCCCATCTGCAGACCTCACTTGGAGCAGCCATGTTTGAAGCCATGGGAAGTGAGTAGGGTCTAGCCTGTGTTCTCCCAGGAAGCATGCCCGGCTCATTCTAGACGGGACAGAAGAGCAAATGAACTCAGAATTCCACCTCATTTCAGAGTCCTAAAGCGAAGGCACAGGGTCCCCTCTCTCGTCAAACCTTGATGATTAAACACTTGCTCTGTTCTTTAAAAGGGGGGTGTCAATGCAACTAAGATAATCAGGATTGCAGGGCCTGGTGAGTGTGCTAGACCATCCAGTGGAAACAGCCTTTGGCAGACAGTCTCTGAATGCCCTAGAATTCACAAACATACCAAATCTCTTGGTGGTAGTTTTCAACCATACCATTTCCTACAGTGATTGCGTTAAATGCCTAGGAACAGGAAGCAACCCACAAATTCAGAATCTATCCCTCATAAAGACACAAAACAAGGCCAACATGCACTCCAGAAGCTTACCTAGCACTTCCAGGTGACTCCGAGAACACTGGAACAAAGGGGGGAACATGTAAGGAGTCAGCACAGTGCCTGCCTTTTTACTCCCAACCTCATACTTGCCGTCTCCTCAGGGTCCATCAGGAGCTAACAGCAAAAACCGTGCTCACAAACTGCATGATGCCTCAGTACAAGACCTCAACGCCTAAGAAATGACTCAGGCCCAAACCCAATATCCTCTACCTCGACAACGCACCAAAGCAGTTAAGGGTGACTGTGTGGATTCCTTTCACCCTAAGGAAGAAGGTACCTGGCTGAGAGGCCTCCTAGTTCTATGCAGTGAGAAGCTCGGCAAGAAACTAACTTAATTAACCATTCAGAAGAGTACAGAGAATTCCCATCAGCCTCCACGTCCCCCAACACGACATCGCCATTTATCCCCCAATGCTGTCATTTCCTGCCCGCAGTGAACTAATTACACACAGTGGGAATTCTGGAGCTGCTGGTTCTAATGTTTATCTGCTGTTAACTTGTTGTGTGACCTCAAAGATATTTCTCTAGTGCCTTTATTTCCTCTGCTATAAAAACAAGATAAGGGAATGACAGGCTTGACAAAGTGCCCTCACAGAATCCTACAGTCATCGCTACCCTAGAGATGCTCACAGGGATGGTAATTAACATGTCTCTTTTACTAAGGCCTTCAGTAAATATGCTGACATGCTGTGGAAAGTTGTGAAAAGCATGGGATCTCAAATGCTATTTCCTCTTCTGCTCAAACAGGTTTCAGTGACAGATGCTACCTATAAGATTATGGGTAAAAATAGTATTGAATGTGCTTCTTTGTAAATCACTATTTCAGTCACTGAGATATATTCTTCCAGAATCATTAGCTCTCACGACACACCATGACTTCACAAGTAGAAGAGATACTAGGAAAATCACCTTCAACGGTATTACCATAACCCTAACATCCAGCACTGAAGACTTAGTTAAGTAAAATTGGGCTGTACTTCCTTACCAGTGAAATAATTTGCTACCCCTCAAAACCATGTTTTATTTTTTTAAAGACTTTATTTATTTATTTTACAGAGAGAGATCACAAGTAGGCAGAGAGGCAGGCAGAGAGGAGGAAGCAGGCTCCCTGCTGAGGGCCTCGATCCCAGGACCCTGAGATCATGACCTGAGCTGAAAGTAGAGGCTTTAACCCACTGAGCCACCCAGGTGCCCCAAAACCATGTTTTAAAAGGTTAATTAGTAACATAGTCTGGGCACGTGAGAAAAGCTGGTTACAAAATGTTCTGTAGGTAAAACAATCGGTAAAATCTGATTTTGTAAATCTATGTGGGCATAAAAAATACACAATAAATGGTAGCAATAAATAAATAAATGGTAGCTATTATTTTTTTTAAAGGTTTTATTTATTTGACAGAGAGAAACACAGCTAGAGAGGGAACACAGGCAGGAGAGGGAGAGAGGGAGAAGCAGGCTTCCCGCTGAGCAGGGAGCCTAATGCGGGGCTCAATCCCAGGACACTGGGATCATGACTTGAGTCAAAGGCAGTTGCTTTACCAACTAAGCCACCCAGGCGCCCCGATGGTAGCTATTATATTTTATATCTAGTAGTTCCCCAGCCCTTTTCTTACATACTTCAGTAAGCTATATAGTCAAGTTATAACACTTATTAATCACTTACGTGTCACAAATTTAATGCAAATTTTCCCAGTCTGTAGTCTCTTCATTTATATGGAAATTTTAAGTCTTCATATATTCAAGTCTATTTGTTTTTTTCTTTACTGGTTTCTTCTCTTGCAGTAAAGCCACGATAAGTGTCATTTCTATGCAGACCTAATAAATATTTTCTGCTAGTTTTTCTATAATTTGATTTGCAATATTCAATTCTCTGTGGAGTTTATTTGTAAGACATGATATGTTTGGTAGGTTCCAAAGTGATATCTTCTTACATGCAAATCATTTATTAAATAATCTATTAAATAATTCTCCCTCATTTACTTATTCCGAAAATGCTAGCACACTGGCGTTACATGTAGTTAGGAAGTTATTCCAGTTCACTTTCTAGATAAAAAGTATAAGAACCTCAAAGTAAAAACCCAAATATACATAGTAGTTTCATAAGAAATCTCAGTAAGAGATTATAAACAAATCAAATTATTAAGCCATTTTGCCTTCATTTCAAGCATCTGTCATCTAACCAGGAATTCTACTTAAAATAAGTTCTTCCCATTCAGTAGGAGGCTTGGAGAAAGTATCTGAAGAGCATCTAAGTACATGGTGGCTGAGGTAACCACTGTTGTTTGAATTCCTGCTTATTATTGGGGAGGGGCAACTTCCTGGGAGAGAGGCAATATTAGTTCAACCCTGATACACCTGAATATAATGGCCCTTGGCCTGAAAACACCAAAAGAAGTTGGAGAATTCATTGCTTAGTCAAGATTTGAAACTGTCCTTTTCACTCTGTTGATTTTTCCTCCAGATATATCAGAAACCTACCATACACAATATGTGCTATATACATTTATACTTGTTCTTTCCATTTCTAATGTCTGCTTCTTGCCATTCCCATTAAGATATAAGCTCCTGGAAAGGAAAGGCTGTGTTTGTTGGAGAAGAAAGGAAGGGCGGGCACATTTGTCGAGGCTTGCCCACAAGAGGCACTCGGGAACGCCTGCCAACAAATCAACAACATTTTAGTGCTTCAGCCATAAACTACGCTTAAAGGAAAAAAAAAGTATAGATCTGTACCTACATATAGATACAGATATATAAATGTATAGATATCTCACTAAATGTTTTCATTTGAATTCCTCTCTCCTACTAAGCAACATGAACAGATTTTTGCCATCAACTCAAACCCTGAAGCACAAGACATGATGATCTTTCTTTTCATTAGCCCAGCTACGACTCGTCATTATCCAGCCTTATTTTTTTTGACTCAACAAAATAGAATTGCACCATTAGGATTTCAGCATGTCTGTTCTTGCAGTGACTATTTTGAACTGTGCCTTTCAGAAGCAACCACTTTAATAAAAAAAAAAAAATGTAACTTCTAAAGTATACACTTGGCTTGGTTTTCGAACCTGAGCTTTTCTGGGTTCACTTGCTTGTTGCTTTTCCACATAGAGAAGGGTTGTGTGAGAGAGGTTCCTCTGAAGCAAGGCGGTGGATGAGAGAACTCAGCCTTGTAATCTCGCTTTGGAACTCTCTCCACCCATAAATGGCCACATTCTCTAGACACCACCATCATCACTGTTACCATAGGTGCTATAGTTTACTGAGCATTTTATATATGTCACTCATACTGCCAAAGGTTTTACATGTTCTGTTCATTATCAGAAAATTCTAAAATATACTTCCAACCCCTGTCTTCAAAAACTGCCCAATTTAATATTCACTTAAGTGTAATTTAGAGATCTTGCTTCATTTTTTAATCTAAGAAATGACTAGCATATTAAGAATTAATTTCGCAATATGCCTGTATTCTCATTCATAAAACACAGAAGTCTGACGTATAAGAACATCTCCCTGTCCCTGCTTCGCTCTTTTCTGTTGGAGAAGAATGGATGCATTTGTCACGCAGCCAAAGGAGTTCCAGGAGGAGCAAGAGGGATTATCTTACATGTTGGCAAAGCAGCGGGATTTGCCTCCTCCCATCACTGTCCTCATCCTGCTCCCAAGGAGCCTGGGAGAACAAAGTATAGTTACATGCCCATAAATACTAACCAGGCTGCCTCTCCCTTGCCTCTCTCCCAGCATTTGCCTCGGGGTATCCACTGGAGAGGCAGGCACACCTCCCAGGAGGTTCCCAAGGAATGGAAAGCAAATGTCAGGGAGCCCAGGAAAAGATACAATTCCTTCCACTGTACCAAGAGAGATATCTAAAAACACATAAAAACAAACACAGAGTTTATTCTTGGGCTTACACAGTAAGTCTTATGATAGCTGTTCATGTCTGCCACAAACCATGCTCAAGAATAGCGCTGCAGCCTGGGGAGTCTGAGAGAAGTTGCAGAGCATTCCTCTGCTCCTTTTCACCCTTTCTGATGGGGATCCTGGGAGAATATTATCATCCCCGTTTCGTCCCACAGAGTCTACAGTCAAACCCACACCAGCACATTTTCCCCTAAAATGTGCGGTCTCTTCCAAAGACTCAGGAGAAAGACTGCATTTGCCAGCTTGGAGATGGGCACTGGGACGAGCGTAGAAAAGTCACCAACTGAAGCCAGGACCCTGGGGTTCAGATTTGCCCAAGTTGACGGTTGACTCTGCCCCTCACGGAGCTCCCTCTTGGAAGTTGCAATTGTAGGAGGCACCAGGGTGGCCCGTGGGGCCTCATGCTGTTGGCCCCAATCCTTCAGCCCTCCCTGGGTTCCTGCTCTTGGCCAAGGACCCTTGCAGCTCCCCCCACAGATGGGGCACAAATCATCCCTTGCCTCTTGACTTTAGGCTTGGCCTGGGAATGGCTTTGGCTGGAAGGAGTCTAGGCAGTAAGAAACCTTGCAGGTTTCCTTCTCCCCCTTCCAGCTCTGCCACGGCCTGACCTGCCCGAGGTAGCTGCTGCCCTCAGCTTGGATACCCCTGAAGCAGATGGAAACCCCAAGCACCTTCCCAGCTGGGTCACACCTCGAAGCCCGGCCACTCAGTCAAGCCCCGTGAAGACCAGCCGAACCCCAGAGCCAAGCGCAGCGGTAAGAGCCTTACCAAGTACTTGCTGTTCTGAGCCACTGTGGTCTAGAGTATTTTTGATCTGGTATTATTATGGAACAGCTAACTGATACACATTCTGAGACCGCTCATGGAAAATACACTATGCTGCATCCCAAAGATGATAACTAAATATTAATAAGTGCTTTGTATGTGTCCATTTTTGTATGAATTTACTTATTCATTCCTCACAAGGACCCTAGAAGACAGATAGGACTTTTATCCCTATTTTAAAGATGAGGCCACGGAGACAAAGTTAAGTAACCTACCCACACCAGGAAGGTAGTAGAGGCAGGCCGGAGCCCCGGTCACCCGCATGCAGAGCCCCTGCCCGTAACCTCCACGCTAAACAGCTTGGCAAACCCTCCTGTCCCAAGCTGCCTCAGATCTAGCTCTGGCCTCTCATACCCTGGACTGAAATCCAAAGCCCCAAGTACACTGGTAAACTATCCCAGGTCCTTCCCAGCCTGGTCCCTGCTTATCCCACCCAGGCTTCTGCTCTCTCTCCCTCACTCCTCCCTCAGGTCTGCCCCAAGCATGCTGCCTTCCCTCTCCTTTCCGCCACCTCAAGGTCATCCTCTAGGACACAGGTCCTCCTGTCCCCAGCCAAGGGCATGTGGCTGCTCATCCTGAGGGTTCTCCCAGCTTCCAGGATCTTCTCCAAAAAAGCACTGATCGCACTATGCTATTACCATCAGCTTAGCCCTTTCCACAGCCTGGCTGTGAGCGCCTTAAGGGCAAAGCCTGGGTCCTACTCATCTCTGTCAGCCCAGTGTATAACAAGGTGCGGAGTCTCATCTTGGGAACTCAATAAAAGCCTACTAAATTAAAAAGCAGGCAAAAGGAGCAGTGACACAAGGGAGAAATGGATATGGAGACAGGAGGTTTAAGTTTTCATTTTTAAATAGCAAGTTTTCATTTCTAATAAACATTAATTAAACTGCTCAACACCCCTGGGTCTTCAGCTATATGTTCTTCAATTAAAATAGTTCTTTCATGACGGTTTCCTCTGCCAAACCTTTCCTCCCAGGCTTATGTGTTCACCAGAGTGTCTTGGGACAAGCAACAAAAGGCACGATATTTGCTTGAAACAGGGGGGAAACTGAAGGCTTACTCCCTCACTGTTCACTCCTGGCAACACAAAAGTACACGCACTCTGATTTCCAAAGACACGGAGGAAAGTTGGTGGCAGAGGAAGGCTCATTCTTAAGGAGTGAAAGGAAAAGACTCCCAAGACGGGGCACAGATAGGGGATGACTTGACGTGAGGAGAAAAGGCTTATTTAATCTGAACCAGCGAGTGGCCCCTGGGAGAGCCTGGCTCACAGAATCACACCTTGAGGCTGACAGGGGCATTCCACTCCGTGGAGAGCTGCTGAGGGCCACAAGATGGGCCCTCAAAATCACAGGTCTCCCAGGTCACGAGCAGTAGCCAGACCCTAATCTTGGAGCCACGAGCAACCTGTGTCAATAGGGGTGAAATGCTCCTGGACATCAAGGCTGAAATCCCTTATGCTCAGATCCGTTTCCCCACTGCCGCTTCGCTGCCCCTGTTGCTCATGTCTCCTGAGAAAGGCAGGAGACGCCCTAGAAATGGGTGTCCCTGAATCCCTGCCACGGTACCCTAGGACTAGATGTCAGAGTTACAGATGCCTGGAATGCAAGAACCAGAAGATCTTTGAGATCAGGCCATTCGGGAGTTCTCAAATATTTTCTAGGGACCACTTGGTGGTTCAAACAACAGCTTGTGAAAGCATACATATGAGAGGGGAAACTGAGGCTGCTCCCTTTGGGAAGCAGGGGCCAGGAACTCCATCTGTTGGTGCCGGGACAACCTCTGAGATGGCTCAGTGGAGGCTTTGGGAATTTGGGTTGGGCATCACAGGTGTAGGCCAAATCTGCCTCTTACAGTGTAGAAGTCATGTTTCAGAGGGGTGAGGTGACCTCATCCAAGGTCACATGGCCTGCAGGCAGAAGGACCAAGAACAGGACTCGGGTCCCGACTACCAGTCCAAACAGTCTTTCCTCTACACAGTGCCAACCCCCTTTCTAGAAATGGCCCCCTATACCCTAACCTCCCCGCTTCCCCATTCGCAAGTCCCAGGGCCACTCTAGGGCTCAGACTGAGGTCAACAGTAGCTTGATGGCAGTATGTTTTCCTGGTGCATTTATCACACGCTAGGAAAAGCTCTGCCCTAAAAGCCAATCCATCCCTTCCTCCTCTCCCCGCCCCAACTGACCCCCAACATGGACAAACCCCCGGAGGCTTTTCCCTGACCCAGAACCTTCTCAGGATCTGCCCCCACCTCCTTTCCTTTTCTGCTGCATTCCCTCAGCCCTGAATCAAATGACTGCCTGCAAAGCTGTGATTCTTCAGTTCGCTGGGTTTGTCCCTACACGCTATTTGTGTCTGGTCTTAAAATGCAGCTTGCTCCACTTTCTAATTTCATTTTAGAAGCCTGCAAGGAGAGAAGCCAATGTTTAATTGTAGGGACTGGAGGGGACTGCACAAAGCGCTTACAAGGCACAAATAGAGTCGTTATGTTCCTATTCCCCTTCTGACTGAACTGGCTGCTGTATCATATGCAGGAAACAGTGTGGACCAGAAAGCAGCTCAGCACCCTTATCTCAGCCCCTCACGTAATCAAAAGAAAAAATGCACTGTAATAAAAAAGAAAAAAGGAAACTAGAACTTCATATTTGTTTAAAAGTTAATTAAACTTGAAAGGTTTGTGGGGACAATTCATTTTCTTTTGTAGGCTAAGACCATAAGGTCTGCATTCCATTTTACCAGTGGAATGATAAAAAGTAACCTGATGCTTTTTTAATTGTAATAATAAATAATAAAGCTGGAATAAAAGGTTTCTTCTTAAATAGCAAAATAAAAATGGAGGCATATGTACCATGCAATTCACACCTGACTTATAAAATAAAAACTGTTGGGGCACCTGGGTGGCTCAGTTGGTTAAGCAACTGCCTTCAGCTCAGGTCATGATCCCGGAATCCCGGGATTGAGTCCCGCTTTGGGCTCCCTGCTCAGCGGGAAGCCTGCTTCTCCCTCTCACTCCCCGAGGGAGTGTGTTCCCTCTCTGGCTGTGTTTCTCTCTGTCAAATAAATAAATAAAATCTTTAAAATAAATAAATAAAATAAAATAAAATAAAAACTGTGAATTTTGTTAAGGTATGTGTCTATTTTATCGCTTTTGTTAACACCACTTTCATTCCTTTCTGGAAAGATGACTTCACAGCAAGCATATAAGTAGGACTTTATATGCATCCTAGTCAATCTCCTGAATTGACAAGATTAAAATGGAAAATGCTCTTTACAAAGAAAATTCAAAGTACAATGGAACAGAGCAGGAGGCCTCCTGCAAGCTTTCTGGATAACTCGGATGTGGAGCTGGGAGATGTCCTCATCCTTCTCAGTTCCATGTCGTAAGAACCACAGAACAGACAAAGCCAAGTAGTCTTCACAGTCAAGAGAAAGCAGGACGCCCAGGTGAGTCATACTGAAGAGGAGCACCGAGCCTGGTGTTATACGGCCAGACGCAGCAAATGGAGCCAAGAAGTGGGCTAAACATGGATTGCCTCCCTAGAAAGAAGGTTGTGTGTGTGTGTGTGTGGTTGTGTGTGTGTGTGAGAGAGAGAGACAGAAAACATTTCAGAAAAAGAAAAGTTGCTGATGAGAGAGAAGAGTAGCTATTGAATAAGTTAAGAAGTTACTTCTGTTGAAAAATGTGGAGTTGGATAAGAGGACTTCCAAGCCTCCAGTTCTATGAAAACTGAATGTTCCATCTGCAAACTGAGACCAAAAAACCCCAAGGGGGAAACCCACGTCTGTTACCTGTTTCCTTCTGACAGGTTACCCTGCACGGGAACCACCTGCCAGAATATCAAACTTCCTGCTCCCTCTCTGTCTCCTGCAACACTTCTCCATGACACCCTGAAGACACGGTGTGAGTTTAATTCATCTTTGTGATTCCAGCATGGGACCGGAAGCATGTAATGGGCAGCCAAACATATGGAAAGACAGGATGGAAAAACTAGCAGGGAAAATTTACGTTTTACTTTTAAGTAATGAATGCTTGCATCCTAGAAAGCATTAATCGAAGTCCTTGGAACCTAGATATCACATAAGTAGATTCTTCAATTAAAATACTTTTCCCCCTATTAACTACTGGCCAAACCTTCAAATGCACAGGAAAAAGGGAATTTTGGTTTGTTCTTTCCCTAAGAGAAACCATTCAGAAACTCCCGCTCCATCACTCAGATTGTTAGAATATAAAAAGGGTCATCAAAAAATAATAAACAATAAATAATATTGGCCACCTTGTTAATCAGGAACTTAACACAGGAACAGGATGTCTGCGCTCGCCACTTCTAGTCAACGCTGTGTTGTTGCTGTGAGCCAAGACAACTACACAAGAAAAAGAAATAAAAAGCATCAGTATTGGAAAGAAGTAAAACTCCCTCTCTTTGTAGATGACATTATCTTCTTTGTAGAAAATCCAAAGGAGGGGTTCCTGGGTGGCTCAGTTGGTTAACTACTGCCTTTGGCTCAGGTCATGATCCTGGAGACCCAGGATCAAGCCCCAAATCAGGCTCCCTGCTCGGCTGGAAGCCTTCTTCTCCCTCTCTCACTCCCCCTGCTTGTGTTCCCTCTCTAGCTTTGTTTCTCTGTCAAATAAATAAATAAATCTTTTTAAAAACTTTTTTAAAAGAATAAAGTTCAAAGGAATTCACTAAAACACTATTCAAGCTAGTCACCAAGTTCAGCAAGATTTCAGGAAACATAATCAAAACATGAGAATCAATTGCATTTTTATGCACTATAACAGATGCAATAAACAACTTAAAAATGAAATTAAGACTACTGCACCATAAAAATTAAATGCTCAGTAATAAATTTAACAAAAGAAATACAAGGCTTGAACACTGGAAGTTATAAAACGTCACTAAAACAAATTAAAGAAGACCTAAACAACTGGAAAAATATCCCACATTTGTTATTGAAAAACTTAATATTGTTAAAATGGCAATAATCCTCAAATTGAACTACAGATTTAAGGTAATCCTTATCAAATCCCAGCTGGATTTTTGCAGAATTAACAAACTAATCTTAAAATTCGTATGAAAATATAAGGGACCCAGTAGAGGCAAAATAATCCTGAACAAGACCAAATTGGAAAACTTGTTTCCCAATAACAAACCTGCTACAAAGTAACATTAATCAAGATTGTGTGATATTGGCATAAGGATAGACCTATCGATCAACAGAATATAACTGAGAGTACAGAAGTAAATTATATATTTATGGCCAACTGATTTCTGACAAGCCATAATAATCAATGGGGAAAGAATACCCTTTTCAACAAATGGTGCTGGGACAACTGGATAGCTACATGCAAAAGAATAAATTTAGATCCCTAACTCACGCCATATATAAAAATGAACTCAAAACAGAGCAAATATCTAAATGGAAGAGTTAGAACTATAAAACTCTTAGAAGAAAATATAGGTGTAAACCTTCGTAACTTTGGATTAGGCAACGGTTTCTTAGATATGACACCAAAAGCACAAGTGAATGAAGAAATAAAAATAGGATGTTATCAAAATTAAAACTTAGTATTTCAAAGTATATTCTCAAGGGAATGAAAAGACAACCTACAGAATGAGAAAAAATATTTGTACATCATATATCCGATAAGGGTCTAGTATCCAGAATATATGAAGAATTCTTACAACTCCACAATAAAAAGACAAATAACCTGATTTCAAATTGGTAAAGCGGGGCGCCTGGGTGGCTCAGTTGGTTAAATGACTGCCTTCGGCTCAGGTCATAATCCCAGAGACCCGGGATCGAGTCCCACATTGGGCTCCCTGCTTGGCAGGAAGCCTGCTTCTCCCTCTCTCACTCCCCTTGCTTGTGTTCCCTCTCTGGCTGTGTTTCTCTCTGTCAAATAAATAAAATCTTTTAAAAAAAAATTGGTAAAGGATCTGAGTAAACATTTCTCCAAATAAGATATACAAACGGCCAATACGCACATGAAAGAGACTCAACATCATAACTTATTAGGAAAATGCAAACTGGAACCACAAAGACATACTACTTCATACCCACCAAGATGGCCATAAGCATAAAGACAGATAATAAAAGTATTGGTGAGGATGTGGAGAAACTGGAACCCTCATAACATTGCTGGTATGCATGTAAAATGGTACAGCAGCTTGGGAAATATACCTAAGAGACCTGAAATATAGCAATATACCTAAGAGACCTGAAAACACAAGTCCACACAAAAACTTGTACATGATTGTTCACAGAAGCATTATTCCTAATAGTCCAAAAAATGGAAACTACCCAAACCTCCATGAAGATGAACAGATAAACATAATGTGATATATCCATACTATAGAATATTTTTCAGCCATAAAAAAAGAATGAAGGACTGATTTATGCTATAACCTTAAAAATATTATTAATCTTAAAATCTCAAAAACATTATATTAAGTAAAAGAAGCTAGACACAAAAGGTCACATATTGAATGATTCCATTTAGATGAAACATCCAGAACAGGCAAATCCATGGAAAAAGAAAGTAAATTAATGGCTGCTGGGGCCTGAGAGAAGGAGGCAACAGGGAATGATTGCTAATGAATATGAGATTTCTTTGTAAAGTTTTTAAAACATTTTGGAATTACATAGTGATGATAATTCACAACTTCGTGAACATACTAAAAACCACTGAACTGTGTACTTTAAAAGTATAAATTTTATGCCACGTGTGTTTATCTCAATTTAAAAATAACAATTATGGTGAGGTACTTGTATACGGCTAGTGAAAATGTTCACTGGTAAAGCATCTTAGAAGACAGCTTTGAAAACGGGTATCCAATTTGACCCCATAACTCAAAATCTAAGAATCTGTAAATAATGATTACTATCATTGTCTGCAATGTAGTTTATAAAATCAGAATATTGGAAATAACCTGAAGGTGCAGACATGGCCCCTCACTGCAAACTGGGTGAGTCCCTTTGATCTTGGCAGCACAGGGGCTGGTCCACAGGACCTCCCTTGCTGAGCCAACACCTCTGAGCCCACGCAGCTGGGAGTGGTGAAGAGACGGGGGCAGCCATCTCTACCTCTGCCTCTATGCGGGTAGCAACAACGCTACCGACTCCTACTGCTCTTACCCGAAGAGCAGCGGGATTTTTTCAAGAACAAATGTTTCTCAGATTGTTACATGCTCTTGATAGATTACCAGAGTGACAAAAAGGCTGTCTCTGGGGATGCCTGGGTGGCTAGTTGGTTAAGTGTCTGACTTCCGGCTCAGGTCATGATCTCAGGGTCCATGGGATTGAGCCCAGAATCAGGCTTCCTGTTCAGTGGGAAGTCTGCTTCTCCCTCTCCTTTGCCCCTCCCCTAACTCCTGCATAAGCTCTCTCTCAAATGAATAAATAAAATCTTAAAAAAAATAAAAAGAAAAAGAAAACTGTTTCTGTCCATTTTGTCCAGATTCATAGTTCCTTCATGGAGTCCTCATAAATCTTCCACACCTGGCTAAAAGCTAGTCATTCTGCTTCCTAATACAGATTTTAACAAATAATGATCATGGTACTAGAGGAGGCTGGGGGAAGAGCCACTCTCAAAATTTTAGGTGATGGGCACCTGGGTGGCTCAGTTGGTTAAGTGTCTACCTTTGGCTCGGGTCATGATCCCAAGGTCCCGGGATCGAGTCTCACATCACAGAGCCTAGTTCTCCCTTGCCCTCTGCCACTCCCCCTGCTTGTGTGTGCTGTCTGGCCTCTCTCTCTCTCTCTCTCTCTGACAAATAAATAATAAAAAGTAAATAAAAACTTCAGGTGATAAAATAGGTTAGTTCATGTCTTCTGAAAGCAACAAAGAAATATAAATCCAGAGCCTTAAAAATATTAATTATTCTAAGTATTTATGTCACTTCTATAAATTCTATTCTAAGGAAATAATTATGGATCTTCTCAGAGATTTAACTACAAGAAGTTTCATGACAGAGTTGTTTATAATAGCAAAAAGCTGAGTTCAAGCAAAATATGCAAGATACAGCCTCATGATGAAATATACTAGCCATTAAAAATAATGTTGTACAGGAATAGATGATGACATGAAAAATGATTATAAAGGTTAAGCTAAAAAGAGTTTTTAATATAGGGTGAAAGGTATCGTTTCAGTTTTGTAGATCTATATACATACACACACATAAAGACACACTTAGAAGAAACGAGAATAGTTCAAACATCGACTATCTCTGGGTGGTGGGAAATATCCGATTGGTGGGGCAAGCTATTATTTTCCACATTGTCTATAATGAACATGTATCACCCCAGTAATAAGAAAAAAGCAAAAAAGTTACTCTTTCCAAAAAGGTGAAGTCATGTAATTTAAGATAGGACATCTCTGTACTTAGAACTTGAAATAAAGTTATCACATAGTTGAGTGTTTTTACATTTAGCTCTGGGATTCCTGACTACCAAGGCAAAAAGAGGAATAGGGAAAATTATCTAGATCTCTACTATTTTATTTCTCAGTTCTTCCCAGGAGATAAATTACCATTCCGGCACTGGAGTCTAAGAGAAGCACATGTGTACTGCTTCTAGGTAATACAAATACCTGCCCTGTAGCCCGGCACAGCCAGGGCGGACTCACAGCCCTCACTTTTTGTTCTCTCACTGTTATTGCTTAAGAACTGCAATCCCCACCCTTTGCTAAAGGCTAAGTAACAGACACACAGTACTTATAATACACATAATGTACTTCCATCCCTATTTTTCACCACAATAAGATAGTCCCTGAATGAATGTTCCCAGGAAGACATTGATGATGTAGTATCTGGCTTTTATGCAATATTTTGATGGTGTCACCATTTTACTCTGAACAAGGAGACTCAGAGGACGGTCTCATAGATGAGGTCGATCTTGAAGAGCAGTAGAGGCAGCATACTTTCTTGTACATTTCTTTTTTTAAAATTTAATTTATTTATTTGACATAGAGAAAGAGAGAGCACAAGCAGGGCGGGCAGAAGGGGAAAGGGAGAAGCAGGCTTCCCGCTGAGCTGGGAGTGCAATGTGGGACTCAATCCCAGGACCCAGGGATCATGACCAGAGTCAAAGGCAGATGCTTAACCGACTGGGCCTCCCCGGTGCCGTGAGAATGTACATTTCTTAATAATTCATCTGTGTAAGAGTCTCGGAGAAGAGAGAGTAGAGAAAAAGTAAGATCAGTGACTATGGACAGCTGCTCTAAGACTTGATGGAAGTCACAAAGGGGTACTGCTAAAAGCCCTGAAACTGCCTCGGGAAAGCTAAACCTCGCCGTCACAGGAAGTAGCCTCCAGAAATACACACAAACCACATGGGTCACAGTCAGAGCCTCTGAAGGCTGAGGTGGGGGGTGGGGATGAGGGGAGCTATGCCTACGACCTTCTGTGGGTGCCCATCCTTGTTACAGAAATAATTCAAATTAGATTTTCTTCTATATCTCACCCAGTTTCGCTCAGATCCTATGGATCCAAGTCACTTCTGGAGATGGCAAAGATTTTGTAGAGCCTGGGAGACGCTAAAATAGCTTACTTCTCCCTCCAAATCCCTCCACCCCCAAACACCTTCCACTCCACGTGTCTGATGCCTCAAGGCCTGAACAAAGGCTTTCCTGACCCCCCATATGGCTTCCTTTCCTCCGTGAGCCCGAAGAGCTCTTACCCACCAGACTATTCACCGACACCCATCTTGCACATCACGTGGCCCCAGTCACGCTGCAAACTGTAAAATATTAGGCATCTCATGGAGCAGCTGCCATAGCATCTTATGCGTGAGTACTGAGGTGACAAGTTCATCTGAATCACCCAGTTTATCTACTTCCCAAAGTAAATACATGGCTATCAAGCCCTGTGTTGGTAAGCAGGTAAGGTCGATAGCACAACTGTCAGCAAAGCAATATTGCTAAAAGGCCAGCGTTTGACTGGGAATATACTTTTCTAAACTTATTTTAACAAACTAATTTTGCTGGTCTGACCATCACAAGAAAGAATGAAATATTCTTGACATCAAAGGAGTTGTCTTTCAGAAAATAAAGACGGCCACATAGCTAAGTAGGATAATACATTATTAATATGGAAAAAGTGGAAGGACACATAACAATTACAAAGCCATCAACAATGTTCCTCAAGAGATGGCTGCAATTTACATCCCACTGAATTTGGGCCACATGACTAGAAATAGTGTCCAGAAAAAGGCAAGGAACCATCCCTTCCTCTACTGAACAGATCTGCCCCCTGAAGAGCCCTGGTCTCTGGACTCAGCTACTGATTTGCAAAGGGCACCACGCAGTGCAGCCCAACTAGTGTGTGAAACTGGCCACAGGAGGGGGTTAGCTGAAACACAGCTGAAGGAAGTGGCGTCACACCACGCACAGCAAAGGTGAGGGACCCGGAGAGCTGTCCTGAAACCTTTGGGATCAGAGCTTGTCTAGTGAAAGATAGGCTGCAGAAGCATTTCCCATACTGCAAAAAACAAACAAACAAACAAACAAACAAACAAAAACCCACTGGTAGGTCATGAAATCAATTTAGAGTATAAGACTTCCAGCAAATGTTGTCTCATAAATGCCCATTGTGGGTATGAATATGAGTGTATACACGCATGTGCACATGGGAACACGTATTGGGTCATGCAAACAGATTTTTTCCAGTCTGCAAGGCTTTGGATCAGGCAAATTATTTGGGAGGATAGAGAAGGATTTATTTCAATTCAACAGAAGGAAAACACCTCTAACAAGGAAAACTATCTCAAACCAAGATTTACTGTTTTGAGTAGCAGAGTTTTCAGCCCCTGAAAACCTTCAAGCAGCACTAAGCCCATAGACTGCCATGGAGGATATTCATTTAAGTAGGAAGTTAAATGAGAAGAACTCTGTTTCCTCCCCATTCTAAGACTATCAGTCTATATCACAGGCAACTAACTATCACTGAAGGCACAACTAGGAGAAAATAATTTGATGGAATCACAAGGGTGAATGTATACAGCCTGAAATTTTATATGGTTGTTTATGCTGGAAGAGCATCTCTGTGAAAGGAAAAGTTAAAAGGGATACTTAGACCAGAGTTCTCAGCCTAGATGTACATGAGGATTACCTGGGAGCATTTAAAAGATACCCATGCTTGGATCTCAACATATATCAATTAAACTGATATACTGGGGCCAAAAATTTGTATTGTGTTTAATGTTCTTCAGGTCAGAGTTAAGAACCACTGATTTATAGGTATAAAATGTATAAATGACACTGTATAAAGCACAGAGGGAGGGAAACAACCCCAGGATTTACATGAAGATCATAAAAAGAGTTAGAAAGCATCATATCAAGGCTTTTAATTTCTGCTCAGGGTGTAGAGAGCTGAAGAGAGCATCACTTCCACACTCGTAACAAATAAAAAGCCAGATAAATGGGAAGTCCAGAACTTTCTTGAATCCACTGGAAAGCTGAGGTCACAGGGAAACAAACCAGCCCTAAATGTAAGGAGAACCAGACACCTACAGGAAGAGAGAAGAGAAGCACTTGTTAACCCGAGGTGGATGCACCTGGGCACTGGCTAACAGGCATCAAGTAACAAACAACAGAATACTGCTGGAAAAGTTGACAGAGCATGGAGCCAGACCTGTCGGAGGTATAGTACAAAAGGAAGACCTAAGGCTGACACTGAGACCGACATTAGGAAAAGCCCTCCAGCCAACCAGCCCCAACTCCAAACTCAAAGTATCACAAGAGGAATTTGACGTGTGTGGTGGCACCGCGAATAACCACACCAACAACAAACCTCAAATCCAGTTCAAATCCTGATTAGACTGATGAACCGCCCACACTAAAGGTCTAGCAGAAATAAAAGGGCACTCCCATTTCCAGACATAAGTACTATTTATCTCAGTCTCTCATGTCCTACACAAGGTGTCTAGTTCTCAACAAAACATACAGAGCATACAAAAAGCAAGAAAGAAACAAGACTGGGCACCTGGGTGGCTCAGAGGGTTAAGCCTCTTCTTTCGGCTCAGGTCATGATCTCAGGGTCCTAGGATCGAGGCCTGTGTCAGGCTCTCTGCTCATCAGGGAGCCTGGTTTCTCCTCTCTCTCTGCCTACTTGTGATCTCTCTCTCTATCTGTCAAATAAATAAATAAAATCTTAAAAAAAAAAAGAAAGAAAGAAACAAGACCGCCAAGAGAGGGCAATGAACTGAACCAGACTCAGATATACCACAGAAGTAGAAGTTATCAAACACTAAATTTTAAGTAACCTTAGTTAATTGTAAAAGACTCAAACAGAAATAGTGGACAACATGAAAGATTAAATATCTAACTTTACCAGAAAGGAACTATAAGGGAGAATAAAATGAAAAAAACTTGAAAGGCTAAACACAGTAACAGAAACGAAGACAGCTTTCAACATTCTTTTTTTTTTTTTTTAAGATTTTATTTATTTGACAGAGCGAAACACAGCTAGAGAGGGAACACAAGCAGGGGGAGTGAGAGAGGGAGAAGCAGGTTTCCCGCTGAGCAGGGAGCCCGATGTGGGACTCGATCCCGGGTCTCCGGGACCATGACCTGAGCTGAAGGCAGTTGCTTAACCAACTGAGCCACCCAGGCGCCCCGCTTTCAACATTCTATAGCAGATGTGCCACATCCAAAGAGGCGGTGAACTTGACAACAGGTCAACAGAATTACCCACACTAAAACCAGAAGCAACAAAAAGAATACTGAAACAAAATGAAGGGTTCAACGGCTGTAGAACAAATCAAAAGCTCTAACCTAGGTGTAATCAAATTTCAGAAGGAGATAAGAAAATGGAGCAGAAGAAATATTTGAAGAAATGATTATTGAGAATTTTCTAAAATTAATGACAGACACCAAACTACAAGTCCAAGAAGCTCAAGCACATCAAGCAGGATGAATACCAAGAATGTGCATATGTGTACATGTGTGCACACAACATGCACACTCACACAAAGGTACAGCATGTTAAAACACCTGAAACCAAAAAGAACCTTGAATGCAGTGGTAGAAAAATAAAACATTAACTATAAAAGAACAAAGATAAGGTTTAGAGAAGACATCTTGTCAGTGGCATGCAAGTAAGAAATCAATGAAACAGTATCTTTAAGGTGTTGAAAGAAAAAATGAACTATCAACCCAAAATTATAGACCCAGTGAAAATAAATTTCAAAAACAAAGGAGAAAAAAGGACTGGCACAGACAAAAACTGAGAGAATTCATGACCAGAACACCCACACTATGAGAAATGTTAAATGAAATTTTTCAGGCAGAAGGAACATAATCTCAGAAAGTTGGATCTAGGGGCACTTGGGTGGCTCAGTTGGTTAAGTGACTGCCTTCGGCTCAGGTCATGATCCCAGAGTCCTGGGATCGAGCCCTGCATTGGGCTGCCTGCTCGATGGGAAGCCTGCTTCTCCCTCTCTCACTCTCCCTGCTTGTGTTCCCTCTCTAGCTGTGTTTTTCTCTGTCAAATAAGTAAATAAATAAAATCTTAAAAAAAAAAAAGTTGGATCTACATAAAGACATGAAGAGTGCTAGAAATGTAATAAATGGAAGTTAAAAACAATTTGGTTTTTTTTCTTATTTTTAATTGCTATAAAAGATAACTGAATGTCAAAAGCAGGAGTCAGCAAACTATGGTTTATAAGCCAAATCTAGCCCATATGACCTATGAGCTAAGAATAATTTTTTTCTTCTTTAAATGTTGTTTAACAAAAGAAGAAAATATGTAGCAGAGACTAAATGTGGTCTCAAAGCCAAAAGCATTTACTTTTTGGTACTTTAGAGAAAAAGTCTGGTAACCCCTGGTCTAAAGGAAAAATAACAATGTTGTGTTTATAACATATGTAAAAGAAAAATGATGGCAAGGAGTACAAAGGCGAGAAGAGAAGGACTGGAAATATACTACTATTAAAGCCCTTACACTACATGAGAAACAATATACTATCATTTGATAGTAGATTTTGATCAATTAAAGATATATATATACATACTTATATATATAATTTTATTTATACACACTCTCTAGTGTAATCACTTAAAAATGTGAAAGAAGCATAAATAAGAAGTCCACATTGGAGAAAAAAGAGAATCATAAAAAGGACTCAATAGGAAAAAGAAAGAACAACAGCTAGCAAAATGGTAGGTATCAATTAAGTTTAATAGCATAGTAAATGTGAATTACTAAATTCTAAATTACTAAACACCATCAGGTGAAAAAAGTAAAACTCTGAGGTCTACAAAAAACCTACTTTAAACATACAGACATAGACAGGCTGGAAGTAAAAGAAAAGTAAAAGATATAGGAAACAAACACTAAACAAAAGAAAGCTGGAGTAACTATATTATGAACACCCAAAGCAGAAGAACCAAGAACAAGGAATACTAACAAGGATAAAGAGGAATAGTATATAATAATAAAAAGATCAGTTCTCCAAGAGGATGTAACAATCCTGAATGTGCAGGTACCTAGGAACAGATATCAAAATATATGAAGCAAAAAGTCACTAAACAAAAAGGAGAAGTAGAAAAAATCCACAACTGTAGTTGGAGACTCCAACATGCCTCTCTGTTATTGATAAAATAAGTGGACAGAAAATCAGGACACAGAAGACCTAAAATTTCTAGAACATTCTATGCAACAATAGCAGAATACATATCCTTTTCAAGTACACACTGAACATTCACCAAGACAGACCATATTCTGGGCCATAAAACAAAGGTAAGCAAATTTAAAAGAACAGAAATCATGCAAGTTATATTGCGAAATGGGATGCCTGGGTGGCTCAGTTGGTTAAGCGACTGCCTTCAGCTCAGGTCATGATCCAAGAGTCCAGGATCGAGCCCCACATCGGACTCCCTGCTTGGCAGGAAGCCTGCTTCTCCCTCTCTCACATCCCCTGCTTGTGTTCCCTCGCTAGCTGTGTTTCTCTCTGTCAAATAAATTGATAAAATCTTTTTTTTTAATTGTATTGTGAGACAATAATAAAATTAAATTAAAAATTAGTAACTGTAAGACTTCTGGAGAATTCCCAAATATTTAAAAATCAAAGTGACATACATTCAAATAACACACGGATTAGAGGAATTTTCAAGAGATATTCTTAAATATTTTAATTTTAAATAAATGAAAACGCATATGCAGATAACAAAATTGTGGAATGCAGCTAAAGCAGTAGTTAGAGGGAAATGTATAGCACTAAATGCTTATATTGAAACAGAAGAAAAAGCTCAGCTCAGTAATATGAGCTATTAAGAAAAGAACAACAAAAAATTAATTAATTAAACCCAAAGCAAGGAGAAGTAAGTAATAAAGAAAAGAGCAGAAAGCAATGAAATTCAAAACAGTAAAACAGACAAAATTAGGGACGCCTGGGTGCTCAGTTGGTTAAGCCACTGCCTTCGGCTCAGGTCATGATCCCGGAGGCCCGGGATCGAGTCCCACATCAGGCTCCCTGCTCGGCGGGAAGCCTGCTTCTCCCTCTCTCGCTCCCCCTGCTTGTGTTCCCTCTCTCGCTGTGTTTCTCTCTGTCAAATAAATAAAATCTTTAAAAAAAAAAAAAAAAAAAAAAAACAGACAAAATTAATGAAACCAAAATCTGGATCTTTGAAAAGATCAATAAAATTAATAACCTTCTAGACAGAATAAGAAAAAAATTGAAGACACAACTTACCAGCATCAGCGATGAAAGGAGAAAATCACTACATATTCCATGGACATTAAGTGGATGATATGAGAACACCGCAAACAAATCTATCTCCATATATATGGCAACTTATGTGAATTAGAACAATTCCTTAAAAATATAAACTACCCAAACTTATCAAGAAATAGGCAACCTGAAGTGTACCTATACCTATTACATTTGTAGTTAAAAACCTTCTATCAAAGAAAACTCTAGACCTATATGGTTTCATTAATGAATTCTACCAAACACTAACGTAAGAAATAATGCCAATCCTGCACTGCCTCTTCCAAAAATACATCACAACCAGGTGAAGTTATCCCAGGGATATAAGATTGGTTCAATATGTGAAAATCAATCAGTATAATTTGCCATATTAAATATGAAGGAAAAAATTGCATTATCTTGTCAACAGATAGAGAAAAAGCATTAAACAAAATTCAAAATCCACCCATAATAAAAACTCCCAGTAAACTCAGAATATAAGGAAAATTCTTTACCCTCAAAGGGCATCTAGCCTCAGTTAACATCATACTTAATAGTGAAAAATTGATTCTTTCTCCCCCATGACAAGAAAGAAAGCAAGAATGTTCTCTCTCACCACTCCTATTCAACACTGTAATGGAATTCTTAGCCAATGCAATAAGGCAAAAAATAAATAACTAAAAGGCATCCACACTGGGAAGGAAGAAATAACACTGTCTTTATTCACAGATGACATGATTGCATAGAAAATCCCAAAGAATCTACAAATGAACCCCCTAGAAAGAGTGACTTTAGGAAGGTAAGAGACTATAATGTCAATACATTAAAAAAACAATTACAGGGGTGCCTGAGTGACTCAGTGAGTTGAGTGTCTGACTCTTAATTTTGGCTCAGGTCATGACCTCAGGGTTGTAACATGGAGCCCCATATTGGGCTCCACACTCAGTGGGAAGTCTACTTGAGATTCTCTCTCTCACCCTCTGCCTCTACACTCACTCTCTTTCTCACTTTCTCTCTCTCTTTCAAATAAAAAAATAAATCTTTAAAAAGTTACATTTCTGAAGGTGCCTGGGTGGCTCAGTCATTAAGCATCTGCCTTTGGCTGGTCATGATCCCTGACTCCCGGGATTAAGGCCCATATCGGGCTCCCTGCTCAGCAGGAAGCCTGCTTCTCTCTCTCTCACTCCCCCTGCTTGTGTTCCCTCTCTAGCTGTGTTTCTCTCTGTCAAATAAATAAATAAAATCTTTTTTAAAAAATTACATTTCTATATACTAGCAAAAATAGAAACCCCCAAAATGAGATACTTAAATAGAAATCTAACAAAACACATGCAAGATCTATATCCTAAAAACTCCTCACCAATTTTTTTGGTACCATATCATCTGACCCAGAATTAGTCTTTTGATCTCTGTTAACTTTTGATGCAGTTTATATTGATGTAAAAAATATATATATATTAGTTTTCATTGATCTCAGGAGATAAATTTTGTATAAGTCCTCTGTAAAGACTTACATTTTCCTATCAAATAAAATTGGTTCTTTAAACATACACACAGAAAGTTATAACTTTCTGAGGCATAAAATATTTTTTCTTACCTTTTAAATAATGAACCCTGAGCATGAATCACATTTTTAATCACCATACTTCCTCCTTTACCCTGATACTAAAACTAAACAATTCTGGAAGCCAATGATGAAAGAAATGATTCTTATTTTCCTTTTGCTCATATTTCTTCACTTATTTCTCACCACTGGGTACCACGTTTTGTAAGTCATTGCATATCATGTTTGGGAACAACGTGAAGTATAACAAAGAAACAAAGAGATTCTGCATGAAAAAGAAATCTTTTAAAATCAAGTTATTCAATATATAACCCTCTTCTTCCAAGTGAATGTCTTTTTTTCCCCTTAATGTCATGCCTGCTCAGTCATACTTCTCTGCTGGAAACTGGAGAAAGAATAAACCTTGTAGATTTCCAGCACTATGCCCAGCTTGTCTCCAACTATTGTACTCTTTTCTTACTCTTTTTATTTTTTCAGCGTCTTTCTTTAAATTTGAGTAACTTTGACACATAATTGAACATTACTTTCAGACATTCAACAAACTGATTGAATAAATCTATATGTTACACTACACTCACCACAAATATAGTTGCTATCAGCACACAAAGCTATTACAATATCGTTGACTATATTCCCCATGTTGGATGTTTCATCCCCGTGACTCATTCATTCCATAACTGGAAGCCTGTATCTTCCACTCCCCTTTACCCATTCTGCCCGCCCTTCCACCACCCTCCCCTCTGGCAGTAACTTATTTCTCTCATAGTACTTCTCATCACCTGAAAATGAGACAAAACATAAATAACTAGGTTTCCTTCCAGTACACTGTAAGTGCCATGAGCAGAGAGATTTGTCTTTCTTTGTGTATTCTTTGATCCTCAGCGCCCAAAACGGGGTCTGGCACACAGATGCTCAATATGTATTTGTGAATCAATGACTGCCTAAGACATCTCTCCCTCCCCATTCCTTTTTGTTTTTCCAATGATCCTGGCCATCCCATAGCAGCACTCCACAGCACTCCGGGAGGGAGGGAAATATGCCACCCTCCACGCCCTCCTTTCTTTCAGGATTAGTGACCAAGTCTTTCTGCCAATTTCTGTGTCAGCAAGATATGGAGGATGCACCCCTCGTTGCCCAACCTAACTCCAAATGCCCACCAATGTTCGCCATATCAAATGGAAACAAAAAGCAGCACTCACTTCATACTTCAAATGAAACCAGGCTAAATGCTTTAAAAGTGAAAATAAATAAGTAAATAAATAAAAAGCAGTGATCAAAAACCTCCCCAAAAACAAGAGTCCAGGCCCAGATGGATTCCCTGGGGAATTCTACCAAACATTCAAAGAAGAAATAACACCTATTCTCCTGAAGCTCTTTCAAAAAATAGAAATGGAAGGAAAACTTCCAGACTCTTTCTATGAAGCCAGCATCACTCTAATCCCCAAACCAGACAAAGACCCCA
>PITA01012169.1:25640-63255 GCA_004023965.1 Spilogale gracilis | reverse complement strand
CCCAGAACCCTGAGATCATGACTTGAGCCAAAGGCAGACCCTTAACCAACTAAGCCATCCAGACACCCCTATATTTTTTAATCTCTTAAATCAGAACCAAGATGTAAATGTAAGTGCATTTTCCCCAAACCTCCAGTGGCTGTTTTGTGAATGAGTGGTGATGTCCTTTTTGTCTCCATCCAGTGCACTCTTTCAGAGTTTCATTCTGAAGCAGACCACGTTATTCATTGAGTTCGTTTCTGTCGGCCCTCAGATGTAGTGAACTGACTTGGTCACACTTCTCAGTTTATGGCTGCTCATCACTGCTGCTTTATTCAAGAACATTTAAGTAATTAATTGTTTTTCCCCTGTCCCACGGATCCCTGTCCCACACTGTTTTCCTTTTTATCCCCTCTCCCTGCCCCACACTGCTTCTGTGTTTTCAACGTGCATCCTTTCAGCTCCCTGTCCATACACTTATTACGCAGAGAGTTGTGCTGGGGGACTGGCCACAGTGGGGACACACACTGAGCTGAAGTGACACACCTGAGCTAGGTGTGCTGGTGAATCAGGAAGCGAGCCAAGCAGCGGTGCAGAAGGCATCCACTGGGTTCTCCGTGGCTCCCCAGTGCCTGCCTGTTCTCATCACAGAGACTGCTCCGTGAAGTTTGGTGGTCTCAGCATCCCCAAAGAGTAAGGAATTCTCCAGCTCACAGGAGGTCAGAACTGTGGGCTCACTGCCTTTAGTCCCTTTTTGGCCTGGACAGTCACTATCAAGCTCAGCGATAACATTGCTTTAGACGCTCTCGGCCATTTGTAGATTGCACCATTGCCTGTAAGGGAGCTGGGGGCAGGGCGTCGGTCAGGGCAGAGGAAAGGGGGTGCAGTTTCACCTTGAAGTGAAAGGTTTCTGTTTGGTAATCGGAATGTTCCTCTCTCCAGATGTCTTCCCATATTTTTATCACGCCATCCCCGTTTGAAGGAGAGGGAATGAGCCTTTGTGGATTAATATTTAATGAACCTCGAAGTTTGGCAGAAGTCATGTGGTCACCCAGGATCTGTGTGTCGCAAACCCCTGTGTGTCTGTGACACGTGTCCGTTGAGATCCTTTCCCGAGAAGTTCTACGGGACCATCGCAACGTTGGCACTTCTGTTGTGTCGTACTCCTCTTCCGAGGATAACGGACAGCTTGAACGCCTCCTGCGTAAGACACAGAAACACAAGCAGAATGGGGATGTGGGCTGGGAAAGCAGCATTTTTAAGCTCTGACTTTGTGTTGAGTCACTTTTCAGTCTGAGTTTTCAGCTCTGTCAGCACGCCCGGAGTCACTGGGCACGGCCACTTTGATTCTTGGAAACTGAGCTCAGGGCGTGGCTGCTGTGGGAGCTGGCGTCGAGTGTGACTGATGGGGCCCAGCCTCGGCTGTGCTGCCGGTGACAAGGACATTGCCGCGCCCGCCCCCTTCCTGTCCTCACTGGTTCCTATTCACTGAGCTGGCCAACAAAATATCCCACCTTGTGGCCTCCTAAAGGGGGCGAGGGAAGGGGGAGAGGCCGCAGGGTTTGCCTGGCTTTGCTGCCGGTGGTGCGGCCCCGGGTGCTGGCTCGGGCCCCCCGCCCACAGCAGCCCCCGGCCCACGCTCAAGACTCCAAGGCACCCATGAGGATCAGCACATGGGGGACTTGGGCAGGTACGCTCTCCTTGGAACTCTCTCACAATGTCCTGTTGTTCAGAGCCATGTGGCCTTGGGAGGAGCTCAGCTCAACCCTTTGGGGGTACCTTAGACTGGCCTGCAGAGGCGCCTGCTACATGCGAGATCCTCTCGGGGCCGCAGGCTCACGTCAGACCACGGCGCAGGCCTCCCCGGCCTGAAACAGAAGAACCGTTAAGGGTGAGCGTTTTTCCATTTTATACACATGAGCGCACTTTTCATAAATGATGTGGCCTAAACGTGCCTTTATTTCGGTTTGGGGGAATTTCACTTACCGAATCCACTGACCTAAATGAACATTACCAGATCCCACTTCCGCTACTGGCCGTGGGACCTGGGGCAGGTCATTGAAGCCTCAGTTTCCTCGCTTGTAAAATGTAAAATAAAAATAGTCAGTCCACCTCAGAGGGCTGTTGTGAGTTTAAATAAGGTCTTCCAAGTAACACCCCCGTCGCAGGGCCTGACACCTGCACTGCTTGATAAATGTTAGCTCCCGCCGTGATTTTTACACACAGTCGTTCCATCCTTTTTTTTAAACCATTTCTTTTTTTTTTTTTAAATATTTTATTTATTTATTTGGCAGAGAGAAGCACAGCAGTGAGAGAGGGAACACAAGCAGGGGGAGTGAGAGAGGGAGAAGCAGGCCTCCCGCCGAGCAGGGAGCCCGATGTGGGGCTCGATCCCGGGTCTCCGGGATCATGACCTGAGCCGAAGGCAGTCACTCAACCCACTGAGCCCCCCAGGCGCCCCTGTTGTTCCATCCTTTACAAGAGATCGCACAGCTCCCATGTGACGTCACTGTCAGGGTGTGGACGCTCGGCACAGGGAGATGTTGGGACCGTTGGGGCCACAAGGAAAAGCAATCGACCAGAACTCGGCAAGCCGTTGGCACCCAGATGTGTGGGCTTCCACCAGCCGTTGGAACCCTGTGACTGAGTAGTGGTAGTGGGTGGAACACTTCTGAAGGTGGTGTGGAGTGGTGACGAGTGATGGGGAAGAAAAACGAGGAATGTATCAATGGCAGGCAATTACAAGACGCTGTTTCACTTATTGCAAGAATATCTGTAAGTGGGAGAGGATGAAACATGGACAGACAACCTAAACCAGTCAGTTCGGAAGGGCAAGGAGGGGACATGGAGGAGAGCAGCTTGTTCCAAGGAGGGTCTTCTGCTGAGGACTGCTCTCTAGGGCCTCCTCCTAGGACACCGGGGGCTCTCTAGTTTGTGTCTTGCAAGCATGCCTTCTCTGAAGCTCAGGAACCTTCTCCAGGAGATTGGCCCCTCTTGTCTGGGCACATTCCTACTGCCTATCCAAGGACAGGTGCCAGCCCCATCACTTCTTGGGCCGGCAGGCCAGCAGGATGTGGGGGCTGTCTCTGGGGTGTCCTTCACCACACACCCTGGCTTCTGTGTCATGTAGCACTAACTTGGAGACTGAGGCTGTTGGGAGTAGGGGAAGTAAAAGTAGCTCCCATTTCCATCGCATTTTCAGTCTGTAAAGTTTTCTTAAATGCAGTGGTCCCTATGTGACTCTCCCGGCAATCCTCGGAGCAGGGAAGGTGGCATTCTTCCCACTTAGCAGCAGAAGAAACTGAGCTCAAGTGAAATGACTAGCTCCATGGCAGGTCTGGATTCACAGCTCCTTGTACCACTCATTTTGCGGAACTGTAGGCAAGTCATTTGGCTTCTTGAGAGTCAGCTTCCTCTTCTATAATGTGTGGGGGTTGGATTAGCCGACCTTAAACAGTCTTTTCACCTCTGACATTCTCCAACTCACTGAATTCCGTATATAGGCTCTTCTCAGCTTGCAGATCTTTTTCAGTGAACATTTATTCCATATAAGCATCCATTCTGGATAAGGACTCCCCCCTCTGAAGGAAGCATCTGAAGTCCCGTCTTCTTGCTGCTGGAGACACTCAGGCACCCACTTACAAATACTAGGAACTCCTGAGATCCTGAGACTCTCCCTTCAGCCATTTATGCTAGCAGAGGGCAGTAGGAACTCGGAGCTCCTGTCACTGTGGCAGCCTGTGCAGAGGACAGGATCTCTGAGCCTGCATTGGGGCTGCCCTGGGCAGAGATAGCATTCCATATTAGAATGCAGAATGGCTTTTTCTGCTGGAATCAGATTTTAAAGGCTGCTTGAGGTCTGTAATGGTAAGGTAGTATAGTTAGTTCCATTGTGAGTGTAACAGGCTCCTGTGGAATAGCCTGGAAGCCTCCCTCTCCTGTTCATAGGTTTCTCTGGAAGAAGCCCACCAGGTTTCAACACATGTGGTTCAGGAATACAACCAGTCTGTAAGCCGTGGACTGGCTTGTACTTAATCATCATTCTTAACCTTTCAGGATTATGTCTCTTGCAGTCTGTAGTCCTGAGCCCCACATTTAGACACAATCAGGCAATTTATCTCAGATGGCTACTCTTTGTCTTAAACAACCATTCTGCTCATTGCTAAGTGCCTGTGTTCCCCCACGTTCTTCATAGACTAAGCAGTATGTCAACATCAGATGATAGATCCAGAGTGGGAGCAAAGGGACTTAAGCCACGTGGTGGGTAATGTCCTAGTGTTATGATATCGACGCCATGCCTATCCCCAAATCGCCAGCCTGGCTCCGCTGTTAGACATAACACTGGGCCGGGAGGGGTGCGGGAGATTCTTGGCCTACTCGGTGCTTCTTATCTAGTGCTGACCTCACCTACCATGGAACAGGGCTAGGAAGTGTTTGGGTCTTGAAAGTTCAGAGTGTCCTGGGCTCCGCGTGGCTGTTGTGAGTTTTAAAACTTTCTGTAGAGCTATCCACCTGCCAAAATTACTAAGCTCTGCTAGCCAATACAAGAAACTCAACTATATATTTTGTTAACTTGGTTTTTTGCTTTTGTAGAATGTTGAGCATAAGAGAAACAGACATTTATAAATAACCCTGACACCAGGCAGACAGATAAGTGCTAGACCAGATACACGAGCTACACAAACACAGAGCCTTGAGAGACTATTTCAGAGGGCCTTAAAAGGGTTTTGAGGGGCACGAGATTAGAACCAGGCCTTAGAGAATAACAGATCTTCAGCAGAGACTCTGAGAGAAGGTAAGGGATGCTGGAGAGAGGAAGAAGAGGAGTAGGTGGAGGGTGCGGAGTGCAGCAGCCAGGGACCGGGAAGAGGGCGGGGAGCCACACGTGCAGGTAGGGGTAGTGAGGAGAAGGCTGGAAGGGAAGCTGTGGCACCGCCGTGAAGGACTCCCAAAGCCAGGCTGACGAGCTGAGGAGGCAGCGGCACATCGTGCTGGGTTTGTGTTTCAGGGAGATCGCCACGTCAGAATGGAGGAAGGGGAGCACCAGGAGGAGGCTGAGCTAGGACCTGGGTGGGACGAGGGGACGTCTAGACTTAGGTGGTGCAGAGGTGACGGAAGGGAAGGAGAGGGTGCAAGAGACATCATGAGGTGCTTATCGAAAGATTGTGTGGTCCGGACACAGGCCTCTTTAGGGCCCATTTTATGAGAGCACGGGTGCTCTTCTTCTAGGATCTCTTTCGTGAGACGTTCCTCTGCTCAGAAAATTACAGCGGTTCCCTATTGCCCAGTGGATCAGATCCAGGCTTCCCTTTCTGACCTTCAGAGTTGTCCAGTAACTGGGTCCGTCATGATTTCCTCTTCACTGTCATCTGCAAATGTGGCATCGTAAACACTGTAGTTCTGTTTGGGCCAAGACGATCTGCTCTGAGTCCCTGGCCCTCCAGGCCTGTCTCCTCCCAGCTGAGGCCACTTGACACCCCGCATCTGTATCTCTATAGATAATCTGTATAATACACATATTTATGTAAATATATATATATATAACATATATATTTAAAAGCTTAATTTGGGCCAGCCTCCTTGGTATAATACTGACATGAGGTAGGATTGAGTTCCCAGTTCCTGGCTATATTCTGTGTGTCCCTTTGTGCTGGGACTCTCTGGGCCTCACAGTGTTCCTCCCTGAGTAGGACAGAAGGGATTCTTACAGCCTGCCCAGGCCCACAGGAGGGGCAAAGTGCACTGGTGAGGCTCAACCGCACATTTCTGCCTGCCCCACAACTTATTCAGGACTGCTTGGTTTGAGAAGTTCCGTATGTGGGCTTGATTGGGCATTGCATTTGAGGAATTCCACACTACACAGGGCTGTGAATGCATTGACCTAGACTTGGCCAACCTCTTCTTGGTGTAAAAATGGAGTACAGGGTCAAAAAGACTTGCTGCGTCTATTTGCTTCCTGGTCAGGTGCCTGCGAGGGCACAGGGTGGGGGCTAGAGCATGAGGGAGTGGGAAGCACGGCCTTGGAATTTACACTCAGTCTGTTTCTGGGTGCAGCAGTTGTTCAGTTCAACTTATTTTGAGAGACTCTGTAATCCTCGCGTCAGAAGGTGGTGACTTTGTGAGTCTATATTGGGCAGGAGGTGGTAAGCCATGGGGGATAGCCATCATGGGGGTGTGGTATGTGGAGGTATTAGAGGCAGGGGGCGGGTGGGATGGAAGGCTTGAACAGCCTTCCTTCAGGGGCCCTGGGGCCCCACTGCCATCAGGTGCCCGCTCTCCCCTTGCAAAGGCCCTTTGAGGTACTCCCTTTCCGAAGTCAGACTCAGTTTTCCGCAGACACCTGCTCCTGGCAGTGTCTGTTTCAAGGCTTATTTTTAGCCTTCAACTGCCGCCACCCCTGTTCCACCCTCTGCAATGTTCTAAAGAAGCGATGGCTTAACAATGGGACCAGGCATCAGGCCCCAAAGTCTGTCTTATCAGGGGGAAACACCTAGAACTGCCATAATCCCTCCTCTCCCGCATCTCTACAAGAAAAGGGGGCCTTTTCCTTGCTTGGCCAAAAGGAAGTGTGGCTGCTTGTGTAGAGGGGTGGTGGCGGCTTGCAGGGCCCCGTCCACACTGACTGCAGTGGTAGAGCTGCCCCAACTCTACTGCACCTGGAAGGCAAGCCCTGCTTTACCTCACTTCCCCCTATTGTGTGTCCTCTGCTTTCTTCCTAGCTGTAGGCACACACCGTGTTCATTCACTCAGTGAGAGCTGGCACAGGCCAACCAGGCAGACTTCCAAAGTGCCAATCCATAACAGTTGCATGACTGGGCTGTAAAACATCACTGAGGATAATGAAATGAAAGAAAATATGTTTACCAGAACATCTTTCAAGGAGATCACTAAATTTATTTCATTCATTTACCAAATAAAGGTTTAGTTGTTCCTACTCCATTCATTCAATCAATAGATACTTATTTAGCACCTTAAATTGCATGCAAGACACTGGTCTGAGCAATGAGACACAGTAATGAGCATAAAAAGTTTTCACCATGGTAGAATTTATATCCCCGAAGGGAGATAGACATGTGCAAAGATCTTAGGTCAAGTTCCTTACAAGCAGACACCGGAATGATTTGGGTTTAGTGATCTGTTAATGAGGCGGAAATGGAAGGTGTTAGGGATTGCAGAGATATGGGACCTTGTGGGATAGGAAAGGTCAAAGCATCTGGCCCCCAAACAGTGGGAGTCAAGACACAAATTATGTGTGGGCAACAAAGGTCTGTTAAGATTTGACAGTCACATGGAGGGACTCAGTCTATGAGAAAGATCAACTTCACCTCCATATTCAAGCTTTTGCTTCAGACGGCCTCAGGGTAGCCTCTATGGAGTTGACAGAGGCATGAGGATGAGGAAGCAAAGAAATGAGGCAGTATTGAGACTTATGTCTAGAAAGATTTCTGGGTATGTCTACAGGCACATGAAATTGACTGGAAACATAGATTAGAAGTCTACTTTTTAAAAAATTAATTATTTTTTTAATTTATTTTTATTAATACATAACTTATTATTTGCTTCAAGGGTACAGGTCTATGAATCATCAGTCTTACACAATTCACAGCACTCACCATAGCACAGACCCTGCCCAATGTCCATCACCCAGCCACCCCTTCAACAGCCTTCAGCCTGTTTCCTGAGATTGACAGTCTCTTATGGTTTGTCTTCTTCCCTGGTCCCATCTTGTTTCATTTTTTTCCCCTCCCTACCCGCCACGATCCCTCGCCCTGACTCTCAAATTCCTCATATCAGAGAGATCATATGATAGTCTTTCTCTGATTGACTTATTTTGCTTAGTGTAATAGCCTCCAGTTCCATACACATCATTGCAAATGGCAGGCTTTCGTTCTTTTTGATGGCTGCATAGTATCCCCCCCCTCTGTCTTTATCTCTCTCTCTCTTTGTGTGTGTGTGTGTGTGTGTGTGTGTACACCACATTTTCTCTATCCACTCATCTGTTGATGGACATCTAGGTTCTTTCCATGTTTAAGCCTAATGTTTTTGAGAGAACTCTGTTGTCAGAGAAATCATGATCCTGATTCTAAAAACAAAAACAAAAATAAAACAACCCCCGCTAAAACCTTATAATATAAAACTACTGTCAGTCTTTGCAATTTGCACTAGCTGGAAGCAAGCTGTGAACGCTATATAGTCCCAAGGATGGCTAACTCAGCAATGGTCACTTCAGATAAGGCCATGGAGGAAAATGGACATGGGCCAGTCTTCCAAAGCTGTAGTCAGACACCAGAGAGAACAGTGGATAAGGAAATTCCTCCAGAGATCAGAATTAAGGTCTAGTCAAGGAATTCCACCCTCACACACTGGAGCATACATACAGTCTTTACTGTGTCTACCCAGCACAATTTTATCATTGTTGTGGACAAGTGATTGCCTTGCTACTTCTTCCCTCTTCAGAAATGGAATTTTATTTTGGATTTCCTGTTCCTGTCTCCACATTGTATTTTTGAGTGGAGGTTAGTGGAGAGATGATACTTGTCTTTGAGATATAGGTCTCTGTAGCACAAGAAGATAAATCTAGCATCTAGACTTGCTAGAGATTACTATATATCACCCAGACATCCTGATCTTTGAGTTGGATATAATGACTGGGCAGGACTGTGTGTGTGTGTGTGTGTGTGTGTGTGTGTGTGTGTGTGTGTTTCTGTGTGTACACACAGGCTAAGTGTATAAGTGTGGAAAGAAAGGTGTGAGCTAATACTGATGACCAGTCTATCTCTTTGGCAGGCTGATAACATTAGACATAGATGAATAGCTGTCCATCCAAGGTTTATATAGTATGGTATTGATGTTGGGGTAGACTATATTTCCCAGCATCCCTTACATCCATATAACTCGCTATCACCAATGGACTGTGAGTAGAAATAATGTGTATCACTTCCAGGCTGGGACTTTGAAGAAGGTAATGAGGAATATCCACATTTTCTTCTGTCTGCCACCTGAATATTGATAACTCTGAGTTTCTAGGGAATAATGGAACCACAAGATGGCTCCTAAACACCACATAAAGGAATGTTGAAAACCCACCCGTATGAAACATGTACATTGAACATTATTTGATCAAGAAATAAATATAGATTGGTAACCACAATTTGGGGGGGTTATACAAACTAGCATTACCATAATGCTAGAGAGAGCTTCATATAAGATTTCATGACACTGTGTCAGGCATTCATTAAGCCCTTAACTGATGTTCCTGACATCATGGTAGGCAGAAACAAAAATGCATATCCAGATAAATACCTATCTCAGTGAGAACCAAATTGTTGCCTGCTCCACCATAAAAGGATTTAATGTAGTTAGCCTTTCAGGCAAGCTCTAGATCGGTACCTCTCGGCCATGGTACCATACTGAGGGTTCAAGGTTAGTCACTGCTCTTGGGAAGTTGACTACTCAGCAGTGATGGTGGCTAGGTCAGCCTCTGTGAAGGGAAATGCATGTTGTAGCCTACCTGTAATTGTAACCCTGCCACTGTGATGATGTTCATAAGAGGCTGACCGACAGTCACAGGGCAAGACACCTTGTATACTGTTTGAGAGCCTCCTTCACTGTGGACAACTTTGGGAGAACATTCTCATGAAACAAATATATTTCCACATCCTAGACCCATCATGATTGATCCATTCATATGCCTCTTTCCCAAAAACGCTTTGTCCCAAATCCCTCACTTACCCCCTCCAAGTCCCTAACTGTTTTTCCAAACCATTAGTCATTGTGCATGAATGGGCTTAGGTCTCGATCTCAGGCCGTCTCTCCTTTCAGACAAAGTGCCACTTAAAGCGCTGCACAATGGAAGGATTTCTCTCCTCTACAGTCCTTCAGAGCCACCCCTTAAGTAGAACTATAACACTACAGGAGTCCACTTACTGCTGGTGCCAGCATATTGTGCAGACCCATCTATAAACCACGTTCCTTCAGGCTAGGACAATGTATCAGCACTTAGCCGTCAGAGGCAGGATGGGCATGGTCACCATAAACGGCATCAAGGCCAGAGTATAATCAGCAAGTTAGATCCACAGCAATCATTGTGTTAAGCTAATGATGCATCCCTAGGAACAACATAGAGGAGCTGCTCAATACATTCCTTCTTGATCTGTATAACCAAAAGAATTCTAGGTCTGAAAAATACAAGCCTGACTTGAACCACCACAGATCAGGATCAACTCAAAGATCCAGAGCCCACTGAATGAACAAAAGGCTGAAAACCCTTGGGAAAGTATCTGGAGATATTGCCACCTGTGTGCACTACAGATCTTTGTAGCTTTCCCCAAGTGGACCTTCCGTAGCCATTTCCCAGGTAACTGTAGGCTGTGGTGGAAGGAAATACCCAAACATTTTCAGAGGTCATTGAACACTGGCTCTGACCTAAACCCTGAGACCCAGAATGCCACTCTGACACATAAGCCAGGGTGGAGTCTTTTGGGAAGGGTGTCACGTCACAGGATATCACAGTAGGTGGTATCCAGGTTTGTAAATTAAGGGTATCAGCATAGGGGGCTTTACTTCAGGCTTCCAGCCTTCCCAAGATGGTAAGAAGGAAACACATGGACTCTGGGGCTTTGTCCAGATCTCAGTGGTCCCAGTAGGTCGCAAACACATCTCACCCACCCACCCCCATATTCCTTAGTATATACTGGGAGTAAAGATACTCAAAAACTAAAAAATCCTTTTCTTCCTGACCTGTACAGTGAAGGCTATTGGAAGAAAGTGAAATCCTTGGAGCTACCCTAGTAAAATGGCAAACCAAAGCACCTTGTTTATGGTGGTGGAATATGAGAGATGAGAACTGACAAAACCGTGAAAGAGGCAAGGAGGACAATCCTCATTATGTTACCATTTACTTTACTTGTTTGGTTTATGTAGAAGACATGTTGGAGCATGATAGTAGACTCTCATGAGCCAAATCAGGTGGAGGCTACATTTAGTTCCAAACATTATCTTTTTAGCACAGTAAGTCAGTACATACCCTGACACTTAGTATGCAACTGTTCATCTAGAAAATGATTTTATTTCGACAACGAAAGGAAAACACCACAATCAAGTAACTTTCATGTGGAAAAGACAGTTTTCTCCATCTTGCTACAGAATTACATTAGTTCTCCAGAGTCATGTCACTTTTCTACTCTAAAAGGCATGCATTTCTCAATATGGTGGCAAAGAGAAGTGTCTTTGAGCCCTCTTCAGGGACAAAGTTGAGGGTTGAATGAGTAGAGTTCTATGTGATAAATATGCTCCAACATGCCTGTCTCCCTAAATGTTTGGATCCCTCCCTCTACATGTTACCAAAGAATTTCTCTTGTTGCTGATGGGAAGTCTACCGTTATTCTTTTGTAGTTAAAGTATCTCTTCCATAAATTCTGGAATTTTTCATTGTGTTTTATAGTTTATAATGTGGAGTTTGGAGGTTTATCATATTTAACACTTGATGAGCTTTATGAAACTGAATACTTATGTCTTCCTTCAGATGTAGAAATATCTACCAGTCTGTCTTCAATTATTGTGTCTTTGCCATTTTCTTCAGTCTCCCCTGAAGCTCTTTTTTTGACCATATGAGACTGCCTTTTAATTCCCTTTTAGATTTTCTATTGTTTAATTAATTGTGTGGACATTCTGAGAAATTTCATCAGTTCTGTTTCCCAATTCAGTAATTCTCTCTTCAGCTCTGTCCAATCTTTAATTTGGATGATTTTTTTATTTTAATGTTTTATTTTTCATTTTTAAGATATACACTTGAATTTTTTTTATATTTACATGTTTTTGCTTTGTAAATTCTATCTTTCTTTTGTGAATGCTACTCCATCCTTTATTCCTTTGAGGATTTTATTTTATTTTTTCAAAAAAATTATTTATTTACTTGGGAGAGAGGGAGATCACAGAGGCAGAGGGAGAAGCAGACTAGCCACTGAGCTGACAGCCCGAGGAGGGGCTTGGTCCCAGGACCCTGAGATCATGACCTAAGCTAAAAGCAGAGGCTTAACCAACATAGCCACCCAGGAGCCCTCCTTTGAGGATTTTAAACATGCAGTTTATAAGTCTTTTTCAAATTACTCTGTTATTTCTCTTTTTTCAGATGTGTTTCTTTTGACTTATTGGATATGATGACTGTATCATGGTCCTGCCTTTCCTCAAATGCTTTATTAAGAATTTCGAGCTTGTCTCCAATAACATTTTTAACAGCTTTATTGTAATATATCTTATCTTATCTACCATACAATTCACCTATTTAAAGTGTATAATTTAATTGCTTTTAGGATGTTTAAGGTGGTATGTCCATCACCGCAGTCAATTTTTCCTTACCCCATTCCACATATTTTGTACCGTACACACTCCTGTACCGTGATGACCTCCTTGTAGAGCAATTTTGCAATTTTGATGCACAGCACTGAAGCAGATCTTTTGTTTGAGACTTGGCTCAAGACTCAGGCTCTGAGAAAATACAATCATACTAAAGCCTGAACTCATCACAGAGGTTTGTGCCTGGGTGTTATGCAGGTGACTCTCTTCCTTTGCCACTGGTAGTACCTCGTTTTTGAATGCAGTTCCAGGAGGGAAGGTAGAGTTATTCTAATTTCCTTTTTTAGGTATCAGCTTACTCAGGAATTCAGAGTCAGACCCATTGCCAGTAATGGAGCTACCAGTAAGAACACTGCCTGTATCTGTGCTTGGGCATCAAAACTGTGCATTTGATGATGTTTATGTATTTCGTCCTTCCACAGATCATGAGGCCCCAGCCTTTGCCTGTGACTGTAGGTTCTTTCCATATATTTTCTTCTCCTCTTTTTTTCTCCTCTTTTAGGGTATCAGCTTTATCTCTGGTCCATGAAGACTTCTCTTTCTAGTGCTTTAGTTACGGATGGATTTTTAAACGTTCTATTTATCATATGTGTTGTGGAATGAAAGAGTGACGTTTAGCCTGTGCTCAATCCACCCCATTGCCATAGAATTGGGAAATGCTTTTCAAAACAACCTTCTGGCAGCCTTCTCAGATGCTCAGGGTGTTTATCCTGTCCTCAGCTCCCCAGCCAGGATGCTCCCAGAGGCGTACCCTGCGCTTCGCACCACCATCTCTTTGGAATAGGCTCTCTGGAGGCAGAAGGTTTTTGCAGTTTTATGCAAGACCTGCTATGGGACTGAAAGACTAATCTTGTCTTTCCAATATCCCTGCAGGCCAGAACTATTCCTGTCCTTTAACCCACTCATTAGCCTAAGAAGGTGTGCAGGAGAGATGGATGGGTTCTCATGGTAGTTTGCTATCTACCTGCATCTACATATACCTCCCTCTCTGATCTGTGAAGATGGACGGAACAGAGAGAAACTCATTAGAGTCATACCTATGGTGGAACAGAGCACCAGACTAGAGAGGAGACACATGGTTTTAACTGATTCTGTCATTAACTAGCTCTGAGGCTGGTGGATCTCACTTTGTCATCTTAGCTTCTACGGGAATAATTGTAACAGTAGCTTATTATGGCAAATTGTTTTCTTTTTTGATTCAAGCAGGTATTTCAGAGAGCCTGGCCCATTCTAGTCCCAACTCTGCCACTAACTCTAACTCACTTGATGACTTAGGGCAGCTCACACAAGTTGGAAACTCCGTGAGTCCAGATTTCAACTAAAAGAAAACTTCAGAGTTGCTAACAGAGATCTGAAGATAGGCTGGGTTGTCTTGGGAAATGGCATAGTAATAGTTAATATTTACTTAGTAATCATTTGATACTAGGTATTATTTGCTTAATTTACTTTTCATAGCAAGTCTATGAGTTAGAGGCTATCATACCACTTCATAGATGAGAAACGAGAACTCAAAAAGTTGCATAAGTAAAAAACTAAAAAACTGGACTCTGGCCCCAGACCTGTGAAACCAGGTTGGCTGATCCTAACCACTCTGCTGTTTTGCCAGTGGAAGTTCTCAGAAGAAACTGGTGACTGCTGTCAGGCAGGGGAGAGATCACAGCAGCAATTAGGACGTTGGGCTGGGTGACTGCTCAATCCTGAGAACTCTTCATTCTCCAGGGCCCAGTTTCCTGGAAAGTAAGACTTAAATTTAATTGCTAGATCCTCCTTTCTGTTGTAAAAATCCTGTGATGCATGTGCTAGAGACAGAGGCTGACAGAAAGAAATGGCATATATACTCTCTTATGTCCCAGGGTTTAGTTGGAAAAACGAGTCATTTGTGCATGAACCCAGCTGCCCATGACCCAGTGCTCTGCAGGGAAAGTCAGCCGGGTGGACAGAAAGTGGTGGAAGGAATGAGCAGGGGGCTTGGAAGGGCAGGGTCTAAGTGGGTACCATGCTTCTTCTTGAAAGCTTAGCTGCCACCAGAGCAGCTCTGTCTGTGCCCTGACAGCAACCAGCCCTGGAAGTCAGAGGGTGCTTTCACTCTAACCAGCCGAAGTGCCCTGGCTGTCCGAGCTCAACACCTTCTCTCCTGGTCTCCCGCCTGAGCCCAACAGAGGAGCCTGAAAGAAAGGCCACCATCACTTTGGCTATCTATCTCCCACTCCCAGAAGGGCTGCTGTAAATATTAAGATAGGGGCCCTGCTGCACACGTGTGTGTGTGTGTGTGTGTGTGTGTGTGTGTGAGAGAGAGAGAGAGAGAGCACATGCATGCAACTTTTTATTTTCCCCAAATCTTGAGAATGTTTTAGGGATAGAGAAGAAGAAAGACAAAGTAGTGGCAGTGATGTTCTTGATTAACTGGGGAGAGAAAAATAATTTCTTTCTATACTTTAACTTTCTTTCCTACTAAAAAGTTGAACAAAACTAGGAGGTTGTTATGGTTGGTTGGTAGAGGTGAATGGGAGAGTGGGCTTGTCCTGAAAGGAGGGATATAAGGACATGATAGCAGCAACCAGCTTGGATATTTCCTAGGCAAAACCTCTAAAGCTACTGCTTGGGAAGGGGGAACCCTCTGGATAAACCATTGTATAATCACATGGTATCTGTTGGAACATGGGCATACTTGCACACTAATGGAAGTTTCCAACAGTGTTATTTTACCATTCACAAACAGTATAAAGAGAGGAAGGATATGCCCTTTTTGGAAACTAGTTTGTAGATAAAACAAAGCAATGAAAGACAATGTGGAATCCGGAGAAATTAAAGAGAACAACTTTGGTTTAATTGGCAGATGTTTTCTGGCATCTTCTGCCTGCCCAACACTGTCTGAATGCTGTGAAGTGCGGGGTCTTAGAGGTAAGATCTATCCAGATAGACAAGACTAACACACAAGAAACTGGGAATCTCTGTAAATGCTGACCAGAAATGTCAGGAGTTTTGACCTACACTCCTATCCTGTACTTGTTCTAGAAGTGAAGTGTCACTGCTAGCCTTGATGTCCCAGGCTTGGTCTGAATGCTGTACAATCTTACCTAGAGTGAGAACAGCTAGAGTTCAAGTAGGAATCACTGGGTCAATCTGGATTCCCCACGGAGTGGAATCTGAGGCAGAGACTGATGTGCTGACACTGATTAAGATGTATATTTCCAGGAACAAGAGTGGACAATAAGGGGAGAGAGGGAGGGAGGGAGATGGACCCAATAGGAAGATGTATTATCAAGCTGAGCGCTGCTGAGTGGGACCGGTTGTTCAATCTAAGGTACTAGACCCCGGAGAAGCGCTAAGAACCGGGTCTCAGAACCATCAGGGTGGTGGGGGTGGAGGAAGGGCGTCTGTCCCCTTGTGGTCAGAGGTTTGCCCTTTATTGCACGGACTGCTGAGCAGAATACTACCCCTGTCAGGAAGGGAAGCCTGCAGGGGCTCAGATGCACCTGTGTGGAGTTGGTCCATCCCAGCCGGCAGCTGGAACAAGAGGCGCGGGGGGCTAAGAGGCTCTCTAAAATACCCATTACCCCTCTCCTACATAACGATCACTGTCTCCCCACAGATCCCCCTGGGTCCCAGGTCCTGGCACTGACTGAGGCACAGAGCAGGCCCACATTATATTTGTGTTAACTAAATGAATGGAATGAATTTTGTTGAAATAAATGCATAGATGGTCGCACAGACCTGAAATCTCTTCATTATCTCTGGCGTCCTTCTCCTACCCTATCCGCACCGTGTATCTAGTCCGTGTGCTTGAGGCTCTGTGTTCTCTCATTTCATCTCTGCTTCAAAAGGGAGCCTCGTGGATGACCACACATTCCCAGCCTCCAGGGTCTTCTCTCCACAGCCGGTTGACAAGTTTCGGCCTCTAGTCAACGTCAAGTACCGCGCTGATCACCCCACGCCCCAAAGAAACTCAGCAGCTCCTAACTGCCCCCCCGAGTGAGCTGTACTCTCAGGCAATCCCCGCCTGTGCACTCGCCACCTCCTGGCTCCGTCTTCCCCTCCCGGTTCCTAGTGGTCCCTGGAGCATGCCATCTGACTCCAGATGGCATGCAACTCTGTGAAGCCTTTGCTGCTGTTTCCGCCTCCCTGGGTCCTTGCCTTGTCACGAGGGCCCGTGCTGCCACTTTCTACTCACTTACCACACTCAGCTCCTCCCTTGGAATATGGCATGGTTCTCCTGTCCTGCCAGGTCTGAGCACCTGCGGCCTCCCTACTGGTATGTTCCCAAGCCGCCCAGACAGCACCGGCCGTGGCCCTGACCTGACATAGAGCTTCCCACACTCGCTGCACTGCGGGGGTACAAGAGCTCGTGGGTGCGGGCTGTGCTCTGGCACTCACTCCACGCTCGGCCACGTCCAGAGGGGCAGCTGGCCGACCGTCCACTGTCGCGGCGTCGGCAGCCCCAGCCCTGGGGTGGGTGCCTCAAGCTAACCTTATTCCATTTAAGGGTGGCACTCAGAGCCCAAATAAAGACAGATTTTCCCAGGCATGAGTACTGCGGAAATGAAGAGAGGCAGCTCCCGGCAGTCACCCCAAGGGAACACCAAATTTAGCCCGGAGGTTGAGGATAAATATATTTTAAATTTTTTTAATTACAAAAATAACATGATAACATTAAAATAGTTTAGAAATACGGAGAATTAAAGTATTCCCACAGATCCATCGTACTGGCACAACCACTTTGATTTTTGTTCCTTTCAAATCTTTGTTCTTTTAACAATCTTTTTTTGGTTTTTTAAGATTTTATTCATTTATTTGACAGGGAGAGCAGGAGAGCACAAGCAGGCGAAGCAGCAGAAGGAGAGGGAAAAGGAGGCTCCCCGCCAAGCCCTATGTGGGGCTCCATTCCGGGCTCCATCCCAAGACCCTGGGATCATGACCCAAGCCGAAGACAGTCACTTAACCAACTGAGCCACCCAGGTGCCCCTCAAATCCTTGTTCTTTAAAATGTCTACTTTACACATTGGAATCGTGGTGTAGGTTCAGTTTTGTATCTTGCCTTTTTCCATAAAAACAAATGAGAAGCACTTAAGAGAAGCATGCTGCAACCAAAGAGAAAGTGTTCGAATGTCACTTCTACTACCTACTAGCCTTGCAGGTGACCAGCCGTGCTGCATCTGTTTCCTTATCTATAAGGGGAGTGTCAGAGGACGTCAGAGGATTATCATAAAGATGAAACGATGATTCATAAAATCTCTTAGCACAGGGCCTAGAAAATAGCACGTAACAATTCCAAAATAGGTGGTGGGTTTTGTTTTTCTGTTTTTAAATGACTTCTCCCCAGCTAATGACACCCTACACAGGTTTTGACAATGGTTTCTAAACGTACAATTCTGGCTTAAATGTTTGTAAGCCTTAAATGTTTGTAGCCGTGAGGCTACATGATACCTCTACGTGATATTTCGATCCATTAAAAGAAAAGCCCCGGGAAGGCACGCAACCCCTTTCACCCTGCTCTGAATGTCCACTGCCTGCACGGGCTTCAGCTTGGCCAGGCTGCAGAGCCCAGGGCAAGAGCTCTCCTGAAGGGGTTCATGCCTGGCGCTCGGTCTCTCTCAGACGAAAGCTTTGTTTGCGAGTGAAGTCGCCCCATCCCATAGGGCCTGGAGTCAAGTAATGGAAAATCAGCTAGGTGAAAGGGACAGGGGGACTTAAGCCTTGTTTCCTGGCCATGACCTCTCAGGACTGCGTTAGCCTTCCGTGGGGTTGAGGGAGTTGCCAACTTGGGGTGCTTTCCCCTGCCAGAAACCGTCTCCCCACCCATCACCATGCTTGATGAGGGGCCTGAAGTCTCACTGTTGGTCATTCCTCAGATTCATGACTCTGAAGGCATCTGGTATATGTTACTATCAGTAAATGTATTTAGCAGCTCCTTACATTAACTCTGATGATGGGTCCCCACCTTGTACTCTGTTCAAAACTCTGTCCCCATGCATTGCCTAGTTAGCCAGCCACAGGATGAAGCTGTGCTTTGCCCACGTCAACCCCGTCCTCTGGGTCTGGAGGTCCAGCTCCCAAAAAACCCAGATCAGGGGCTGTTTCCCTGCTGCCGGCTGAGAGATGTCCCCGTGATGTCTGCATGCCTGGCGTCTTGCACAACTTCCCCGCCGCTGTGCTTCTCCCTCCTTCCTCGCTGCCCCCCTGCCCCTGCACTTGATGTCTCACTGTTTCGACTCCTCTGATGCCAAGCCTCCTCCGGACCACACCCTGCTGGCTCTTTCCCAGCCCCTCCACATGCAGTCTTCTCTGCCCACCAGCCCGGACTCTAGGGAACGGGCCCGATTTAGAAGGCCCCAGGCGTGTTACAAGAATGAATCCCAGGGGAAATAGTAGTTGCAACATCAAATAGGGCTTTTTAGAGTGTTGGTATATGATATTTAGCTGTTCTGATTAAGGGCGCCCTTCTCTCCTTTGAGCAAAGAGCGTTTTCTGTCCCTTGAGGCTGTTATTGAAAAGTCACATGGTGCCAGGTGGTGTTGCAGGTGCTCTCCAGTGCTGCTTGGATTCTGTGTCTTTCGAGAATGTTGGATCAGACTGAAGTGAGGGTCACTTGTATTCCGGGGTTTCCTGGAAGGAATTTGGGTTCTCCTGCTTGGATTCTTCTAGTCCTCAGGGGCTGGCTTCTTCTCAGTCCTCAGATCTCAGCCTCGGTGTCACCTCCTTTCTGCCCATCCTCTCTGAGGAGCATCCCTCCTCCACTTTGTTAGCGTCTTATCTGTTTCCTTTAAGGCACTTACCACAATTGGTCATTATTTTGTTGATTTACTTGTGTTAGGGTGTCTGCCCTACTAGACGGTAAACTTCAAAAGATGGAATCCTATGTCTTATAAAATTGCTTTCCTGAAACCTGACATAGTGCCCAGTCCACAGTGGGTGCTCAACAGATGTTTGTTGAGTGAAATTTTTCTCTTTTCCGTGGAAAGAACAATAAAAAAAACCTAGATCATACTCATTTCTGACAAGTAACCAATGAGAGGAAAAACTACTGATCCTGTTCTGTTTACATATGTAGATTCTGTTTATTGTTCAATCCATGGATCGACTGCAGGGGCTCCTAGGAACTATGGGGGATTGGGAAGCATGAGCTGATTTTTGGTACCCCCTCCAACCTCGCTGTTTTTTCATCTGCACGTCATGAAACCAATCCTTCAAGATGCCTGTGAGGTGCCGAGAGCCCTTGTTCTGTTTTTCTCTCTGCTGGGAAAATTTGCTATTAGGAAGAAATCTGAAATTCATTCGTACTACGATTCTTCATAAGAGTATTAGCACTGAGATACTTTAACCACAGTCATGAAAACCTAGTGGTAGAAATTCTGATCGTATCTGGCACTGGAGGGAGGAAATTCAGAAAGGAGCCTGCAGGGGCCTATAACCCCGAATGTGTTCACCATATCACCACCCAGCCAACTCTCCTCAGTGATGAGCCTTTACGGGGGCGAGGAAGAGAAAATGAGAGCTGATACATGAGGTTGAACTCTTACCGTAAAATAAGTCCCTTAGCTTTTGCTGTCTCTGTGTAATGTAAACTATTAAATGTTAATAGCTGTGTTTATAGAACCATGAGACGCACTGCTTCCACCACTTCTTTG
Organism: Spilogale gracilis; assembly: GCA_004023965.1. Classification (NCBI taxonomy): domain Eukaryota; kingdom Metazoa; phylum Chordata; class Mammalia; order Carnivora; family Mephitidae; genus Spilogale; species Spilogale gracilis. The sequence goes on along the minus strand of PITA01012169.1, from coordinate 43,297 downwards.
CTAGGAGAAAAAAATGGATCTCAGATGCTTTTTCCACTTGGACTACTCAGGCGCCTCTGAGCTGAGCACCTTGCCTTTGAACAGACGCCAAGTATACCCCCAAGTCTCAACTCCACGGTCACGTGTTCTATGATCTGCTTGCAGTCCTCTGAGAAAGAGCTTCCTTGCCCTGAGGAGCATCACTAATTGGTAGTGAAGGTTAAATACTTCTGTATGTGTTCCCCAGCCTTTGTTTCTTCGTCTAGGAAATAGCACCCATGGTGGTGTAGCTAACCCTCAAGGGCTAGCAAGAATCATTTCTCCTCTTCCATAAAGATGTGGGATCCCAATTGGAGAGGCCAATGAGAAGCTTTCACTTTCACAAAAACCTCCTGGGTTCCATGTCTGTAAAATAGGAACACCAAGACCTATTTCACATAGTCATCCTTGAGGTCTTCGCTTGTCTAAAACCTCAGCCTCTTAAGGCCCAGGTCAGTTGTCCTGTTCCAGTGGTCTTGTCAGATGTTTCACTTCCTGGAGCCTATGGTTCATAGAATTCCCATTTCATTCTATTCTAGTTGTTCCCTCTGCATTAATTTGAGTTAGTTTGACCCGAGTTAAGCTGACCATCTTAGGTAGATATGAGCTCCATAAGGGGAAGTTCTGGAATCATCTCTAACATCCCAGGTTTTCAAATACTATGTGTTCAACACAAAAATGAAAATAATAAAGATCATAATGACAATAATATCAATGATTACCATTCAGTGACATATTGTTACTTCTTAGGCCCTCCGATGAACTCTTCAGTCTCTCATTTAACCACCCAACAACATAGATGTTCTGAGGCTTAACTTACAGATGGGAAAACCCCGTTAAGTAGCTTGCTGGAGTCCGGCAAGCTGTAAATCAGCAGGAGGGATTTTTAACCCTTGCCTGCCTGACTCCAAAGCTGTTTGCATTGCTGACTGATGGGCAGAGTCTGAGTCCTTCCCTCCCCACCAGGTCTGCCATCCTTCTTTCACGGTCATGGCATGAAAGGACACCAAAGAGAAAGAGATGCAGGGCCAGATTCATTAAGACAAACTACACATATTCCTTATTTTATTCCGGAAAGTCCCATCATCAGGGACTGATCTCATAGGATTTCTAATCCAAGAACACTCGTTTCACAAAACAAACCCATTTCAGAGATGGAAGGACACTATTGTTTTGTTTTGTTTTGGATAAAGAGTCTTGATGCTGTTGCCAGGCAATAGATAAAAGGTGTCCTCTCTAGGGACCACTGATGACTAGTCATTCTTCCCTAAATGGCGTCGCAGTCAGTCCCCTCCACCTCTCTCCCTCCCTCAACCTTCTCTCCACCCCCCAAAAGCAGCCAAACATCAGCAGAGGGGCCTGGAGATGGACGGTGGGGGGCAGAGGCTGAGCCTCCTTCTGAACCTTCACCCTCCTCTGCCCCAGCCTCTCATCTGCATAGGCGATGCCACTGGAAATAGTGAGGCTCAGCCCCTCTGCCACCATCTAGAGGTGAGGGCAGGGAGACACAAGTTCCCCTAAGGCTTCCTTTCAGACTCCCCTCCCCTTCACCCACCCTGTCAGTGTACACACACACACACACACACACACACACACGCGCGCGCGCGCGCACCCACGCATGCATTTTAAAAAGTAATCACCTCCCTATAAGTCTCAGTATTCAATTCTGAGCATCCTTTACCTTCATCCAAAATGGCAACCACCCATTATTGATGGACTGAACAGAGAAACCAGGCCAGTCCCTGGGAAGGCAGGACTTTTCTGCAGTCTGCAGGCCCCACTGCTTTCTAGCTGTCTCATTGGGAGCACGAGGGAGACATAGGAATCTCTATGCTCTTACATGAGGCCCCTGCCAAGAGAGCTGGAGATTCCCTTACCGCTTCCGTGCCCCCATTAAGCCCTCCAGGGAGAGAGAGATCTGAGGGTTCCGTAACTGTCATCACACCTCTTCTTGGCACTCTAGGTTGGCAGTCAGAAAGGGAAATAAATAGGAGGGGAAAACAGTTTTCCAGTATTTTCTCTCTTTTTTTTATTTTTATCTTCACAGCAGAATTATTTTTTCCCAAAGGGAACCTGAGAAGCACAATGCTCTCTTTGTTTTAATAAGACCCAGGGAAATTCCAGTGGCCCTCGCGGCTAGTGATCTGGTCAGGATCTGAGAGAGGACATCGGCTTCTTGGGCACTCTGGCCAATAAGGTCTTTAGGGGAGCACTGGGTGAGCAGCCAAGGGAGGAAGGGATGGGATGGTCTCTATCATCACGTTGCGCTGTAAAGGGCCGCAGGGTGACAGGTGGTGGCAGGGGGTCCAGTGGGACCTGTGCATACCGGCACTCCCTGGGGGAGACTGCACCCCCACGGGCTAGTTGTCACCCTGGCAGAAGGAAAGCCTGTGGCATTAGGAGGGACATTTGCCAGAGGCACATACCAAAGCACTTGTAAAGTTGAGGCTGCTGGTCAGGTTTCAAGGTCCTCTTTTGAAGTAAGAGTGGGTAGAGGGGAAGGCAGCCAACGGCAGCCCCAGGCTACCTCACTGTCACTCCAAGGTTTGACCCATGGAGGCAACAGATTCAAAAGCACTTCTAATGTAAGGTTCTTGATTGATGCTCTTTATTGGCTGGGAACTTGGGGCTCTTCCTTGCAAGAAGAAGGGTGATCAGGTCAAGGAAGCCGTAGAAACTTGGACAACCCATCTGGTATGTGGCCGGTATGTGGAGAGGGTTCTATCCTTCTGGCTATCCCTCCTGGGCTAGATTTACTCCTGTTCCCTTTTCTTCCTCTACCCTTTTGACTGAAGAATCTGAAAGCCTTCTATGTACACTGAGTAGAGGGTGGGAAGGGACAGCAGCCTGGGTGGGGAGCCGTGTCGCTGCCTGCACTCGGAGAGCCCTGCTCCTCCCTTCTGGAATAATACATGAGCAATGCCATTGGGACCCGAAGCCCAAAAGGAGCAGGGCGGGTATGAGAATGAGAGATGGGGTCGGTCCTCTGTTCCCACCTGGTCCTGAGTCCCCCACCGGGGAGGGTCACACTGAGAGGTCATCTGACCTCGCCTTGCTGCTGGCCTTGCTGAGACGACGCTTATCACCCTGATAGCCTTGGGGAAGGCGGTGGCCTGGCGGGGCTCCATTGGGCACCTCAGGCTTCTGGGCGTAGCGGATGTGAATGAAACCCTCCCCGGGCATCGGCTCCCGGCCTTGCACTTGCTCGGTGGCCAGGTTGTCGGTGTTCTGCTGGGAGGCCATCTTGTTACTGAAGGGGCTGAAGAATTTCCCGCCGGGGCCGTTCTCCAGGCACTGACTGAAGTCGGGGGGCGGTGTGCAGTTCTGGCCTATGCCCGCAGAGGGGCCAGGAAGCTGACACTCAGCCGTGCCCTGCCTAGATTTGACAAAGCGCTGCCTGAGCTTCTTCCAGCCCAGGTGGTAGAGCTCAGCCAGGCTGAGGAAGAGGGACAGCGCTGCCACAGCCAGCATGAAGACGATGAAGACATTCTTCTCCGTGGGCCGGGATACGTAACAGTTGACGGGATGGGGGCAGGGGCTCCTGCGGCAGACGTGCAGGGTGTCCAGGAAGATGCCGTAGAGGAGGTACTGGCCCACGATGAAGGCCACCTCCATGGTCGTGCGGATCAGGATGCTGCAGACGTAGGTGTTGAGCAGAGTGCCCTGGAGGACGATCCTTCCATTCACTTCCTCCCAGCAGGACAGCTCTGCCTTCTCGGCCGCCGGGTACTCGTAGGAGCCAGGGCCCCGGCCCTCTTTGGCCCTCTCAGCCTCCCGCAGCTTGCGCTTCTCCTGCATGCGCACCGTGTGCATGGCGTGGCCCATGTACACCAGCGACGGCGTGGACACGAAGATGATCTGCAGCACCCAGTAGCGGATGTGCGAGATGGGGAACGCTTGGTCATAGCAGACGTTCCCGCAGCCCGGCTGCATGGTGTCACACTGGAAATCGGCCTGCTCATCCCCCCAGGAGGACTCGGCAGCTGTGCCCAGCACCAGCATGCGGAATATGAAGAGGACAGTGAGCCAGACCTTGCCAATCACTGTAGAGTGCTTGTGTACTTCCTCCAGGAACTCTCCCAGGAAGCTCCAGTCACCCATCCTGGCTCAGCAGGAGACGGCCACCGGGACCTCTGCAAACGGAGCGGAGAAAAAGAGAGAAAAGGAGAGGGATGCTTCTATAAAGTCTGGAGGGTCTGGGGTTCCACCAATCCACTCTTGAAGAAAGTGCAACTTATGAGCCAGATTCACCTAAAATACTCTCTTTTTTCCAGGCCAGCAAAAGTCAAAGGAAATAGAAGATTAAAAGTGGTCACGTTAGCAAGATTAGAGTGTGATTCCCACATTTGAGTAGATCTAGAAATCAGCTGAGGAGCGTGCTGCAAGTGGGTTCTGTGCCGTCACCTCCAGAGAGTCTAGTTCGGGAGGTGTGGGGCCACGCCTGGAGCCAGGATCTGCCCTGAGCAGCCCAGGTTCCTGTGAGGCAGGCAGCGCAAAGCCCACGCCGGAGAAACACTGGTGAAGCAGGAAGCCCACAGGACGGCTCTCTGCTCTCGTGAGTTTGTGCCTCACTGAGTCTGCATTCTTGTCTGTGAAATGCACATGGGAAGCGGCTGCATCAGAGCTTTGAGGGTAAGGTACGTGACATGTTGGGGATCATAACTCAAATGTGCCATATGTTTGACCATCAGGTGAAAAAGAATTATTTTGGTTCCAGAAGGCAGAACTGGGTGAAGAGGAAGGAGTGAGGGCCGGTGGCAAGTCTGACCTCTCACACCGCAGCCTCTAAACCTCAGAACCATCTCCCGCTGTACTGGGAGACGGCGAACAAAAGCGTGTGGGACCCCCGCAGCTCTGGGTGCTGTGGACGAGTGCCCGGGTTCCTGCAGCTGGGAGGCAGCTCACGATGTCCGGCTCCCACACCTCAGAGCACTCCTGTAGAAGGTCCCCACGCACAGACCTGTTCATCCAGGATAAATGCCCCAAACCGTTATGACCCACACAGAACCTTCTCTCAGCAGGCCCTTTCCCGCTTCTTCAGCCTCATTTCTTGTCTGTCCCCATTAGCTCCTTTTCTTCTGCCATGCCACATCCTGGAAGAATCCCAGATGCCCCCCTCACCCCTAGCTAAATCCTTATTAACCCTCATAACTTAACCCAGTCATGACTCCCTCCAACCCTCCCTGCTCCTTCAAGCTGAGCCTCTTCAGCTCCTGTGGTGTCTCTAGGGACACGCAGTTCCCTCCTAGCACCTGCCTTCTTGTTTTGTGGTCCTCTGCCGGTCTGTGTTCTTCTAGTAGGGCCTCTTTGGGAACAGAGGTTGCCTTTTCCTCTGTATCATCATCACCTGGCCCAGAGCCTGGCCTGGAGTGGGTGCTTTGTAAATCTTAGCTGGGTGAATGAAGGGTGGCCGCCTCTGGTATGGCAAATAAGTTGCCTATTCCTTGCCTCCATCCCGTTAGCAGGGTGGAAGACGAGATTTCGCTTTTTCAGTTTCCCCTGCATTTAGATCTGCTCAGCCAGGTATGGTGAGAGTCTATGTAGAGGGCGTGCTCTAGAAACTGCTTTTTCATCCCCCAGTAATGGAAGGAACCTTCTTGGAGGTCCCCCCACCCGCCACCCCCCACTACTTCCTGCCCATGGACAGGGCTATTTGAGGTCTGAAGGTGTCCAGAGATTCTCAGAAATGCCAACCAATGTCCTGAGGCCTCTGAATCAGCTCTTGAATCTCCTACGTCCAGAATTCTCACTTGATGAGCAATAAATTGTTCTTATGGCTTAGGCCTCTAACCGATCCTAATCAACAGAATGACCAAAAAAGAAAGGAACTGAACTATAAATATTCCGTTCTTGTAATCATAAAACCGCAGAACCTAATGGGATCTTAGAGATTGTCAAGTTCAAACCTTGACCTTCACATCTTTGCTGCTAGTATGCCCCTGGTTCCTGTCCGAACACTCTTTATGCAAATGAGGAAGGACAGGGTGGGGTGCCATATTTTCCGGCGCAGGCTTCCCTGACCCCTGAGCTGACACGTTGACAGAGACCAGCCTCCTGGCCCTGTCTTCTCCCAGGCCCCTGCTTCCCAACCCTGAGAGTCCACACATGAGTGGAAAGGGCCTTATCTCTGTCCCACTCCATATCAAAGACTCGTCCAGGTCCTGAGGCCTTTCCTCTGGTTTGTGATCAGACACCTGCCCTTTCCCTCAGGTGCTGAAGGGCCCCCTCCCTTAGCCTCCAAATGTGGAGCATTGTGGAACCTCTGCTCAAAAGGAAAATGGCTGATTAGATAAGAGTTTGAATAGTCTGTCATCTCTTCTGGGCATGTGCATATGTTCAGCACCTTCAAGATCATCCACACACGTGCAGGGGCTGGGATGTGCTGAGTGTGTGAGAGAGGAGAGGGGCAGAAGGGGAGGGAGAGAACGGGAGAGGAGGAGCAAAAAGAGGGGAAAGAAAGCGGGAGTTGGCAATGGAAAAAAAGACCATGTAGTGGTTAAGAGAATATAGTTTGGGGGTAGCTAAGTGGAGCTCAAATCCCTATTAATACCTCTGAGCTTGGAGAAGCTACTGGGTCTGTATCTCAATTTCCCTGTCTGCAAAGAATACTATTACTTAGCTCATTCAGTGTTATGAGGTGATGTATAAAAAGCACTTAGCGCAGCGCTCAGCACGTGAGAGCTAAAGGATAAAAGGCAACCTTTACCAGCAAGGAAAGGGGTAGGGGAGGAGGACAGGAACGGAGAAGGAGGGAGACAGAGAAAGAGAGAGAAGTGCATTACAAAGAAGAGAGAAACAGATGGGAAAAGCAGAAGGGGAGAAAGTGAAAGGGAAACAGAAATGGAAATTAAAAAGAAACAAAGAGACAAAGGGAAACAAATGTCATATTCTTCCAAAATTTGGGGCAAGTTTTCCAAACTGTCCTCAATCCCTGAAGACTTTTCCCTTGATCTTCTGACTCTGCCACTCATTCCTCGCAAGTCCCCCAGGAGGTCTAAAAATAGGGCCCAGCAAAGAATGTGACACTTTGGTCTGGTCTGCCAAGAGGCTTGGTTGATGGCTGACCTCCTCACTCGTGGAGCAAGGAATCCCACCTGGAAGAAGGAGAGCAAGTGGAAGGAAGGAACATTGATAGGCTGCCTCATGGGGAGGGGACAGAGAGACTGGCTGATGGGGTGGGGAGGGGGCAGACCCCATGCACCATCGTGGGCAGCAAAAAGGGTGCAGGACAAGTCTCATTTGTGACCCCCTGATGAGCCAGGGGAGCTCAGAGAAACTTAAAATTGCTACCGTGTACCAGCTGCTCAGTTTATGATATGAAAGTCAGTTTCCCAGTTACACTGGGTCCCTTCTGGTCCCCCACAGCCTCAGCCAAAGAAATATGTAGATTCGATACCCACTGAGTTTACTGGGTGTACAGCATACGGAATGCTTTGTAGGTTATTATCTGTTTCTTGGCAGGAAGTGCGTTAGGAGGGGCAAGGAAGCTGCCCAGGCCATGAATAAATTCTATCAAATACAATGTTAATAATACACCTCACTGTTTTAGCGGTGATCTTCACTGCCCTCCTACTGCTTAGAAAGTTCAGACTCTTTAACTTGAACTTGAGATCGTCCACGCACAGCTCCGTCCTGTCTTCCCTATTCCTCTCACATACTCCATACTTACATGACTCCCCTTACACGTGCACGCGGCCCACGCCTTCCCACTCCTTTGTCTTAGCTCCTTGTACTTAGTGCTTCTTCCCTTTCATTCATCCGTTTAATATGAGTCGTGACCAGGTATCATGCAACGCACTGAAGACACAACAGTTAAAAAGAAAAGCTAAGAGTCCCCGACTTTCCTGAACTTCACTGCCTTTATACCCCTTAATGAAGGAGAGAGATCGAACACATTGCGATAGAGCATGACTGGTGTGTGTTAACTTTAAGGAAGAGCTGTGGGAGCGGGGCAGGAGGCTGATTCTGGCTGAGGGCATTGGGGAGGGCCTCATAAGGAGCCTCGGGCAATTAAATCCTACAGCCCTTTGCAACTGATACAAGTTCTAAGGTCTCCAAGGCAAAGAAGATGGTCCCTAGAGCCTGGTTGAGAACATCCCCACTCTGGTTTCTTCACTACAATACCTTCAGCATCTTCTTTCAACACGTCATATCCTGGGACAAAACAGACATTTCCAAGAGTCACCAGGGAACTTGTTTGTTAATAGTGACGTGGCACTCGGATCAGAGGGAAAGGGCCACAGGAAGGCTTTTGTGTCTAGTGACCATGTATCATTTTATTCCTTTACTTTGTGTATTATATGACTAAAATAAAATTCCGGTACCTACATTCCCAATCCAGTGTTAGCATTTTCGCCTCCCTACACAGCCAATGTTTTCAAAGAAAACTAACCTAGAGCAACCTAGGTTACCATAAACTCATAGCTAGGACCGCCTCCTCTGACCCCACAGATGTAGGTAGAAATGGAAAATCCTTTTCTCAAATTGACCTCAGCCCATTTTGAAATCTCCTGAACAGTAAAGACTCCAAATTACTATTCAGCATGTAGGACATAGTCACACTTATATGCTGCCTTACACTGATTTTTCAAAATTTTCTTTCAATCAGCCAACCCACAAGTACTTTTTTTGAGGCCGTGCTATTTGCCTACCACTGTTCTGGGTACTGAAAACAGTACCTCAGGGATACCAGACCTGGCACATATTATGCATTCATGATCCCTTGAATTAATAAAACCAGGCATGATTCCTGTCCTCAAGGATTTAACAGCTTTTCCCTTCAAATGAGTAATAGACTTCTCAGGTCAAAGGCTCTGTCTTCTACTTTGTATTCTCAATGCATTAGGTTCTCACATTAGGTACATAATAAATGCTTTCTTAATGATTGAAAAAAACGTTTGATCTAGCAGTAAGATTACAAAATGATCCTAGGGAGGCTCAAATCTTCCTTCTTATGTCTGACAATAAAAAAGAAAACCTTATGGGGGCTCCTGGGTGGCTCAGTCAGTTAAGCGTCTCATTCTTCAACTCAGGTCATGATCTCGGCATTGTAAGACACAGCCCCATGCGGGGCTCTGTGCCCGGCGTGAAGCCTGCTTAAGATTCTCTCCCTCTCCCTTTACCCCTCCCCACTTCTCTTTCTCTCTTGGTGCCTCTCAAATAAATAAGTAAGTAAGTAAGTAAATAAATAAATAAATAAATAAAACCTCACATCGTTCAGTATGCGTTTCTCCTCCCTTCTCTTACTGACTCCGGGAAGGTGGGAGCATACTGGTCTTGTTCATGACTGACCACCTTCAGGACAAATAGACACTCATTTTTTATTGTTGAATGGAAGAATCCTCATAACCACTTTTCGGGATGATGGTCATTGCCTCTGTCTTGTAGAGAAGGAGACATCCGCAGAAGGTAAGAGATTTGCTCAAAGAAATGAAGATGAATGGAGGCAGGACCTGGGCCACTCCAGAGTTCCTGACCAAGTCTGGTGCACACCAGAAAGTTTCCTTCTATCTTTCGTCTGGGGGTGGAACCCATCAATTCTTACGTCTCCCCACTTCGGAACTTCAAAATCTCCTCTGCACCCTGGGGCAGTGAGTTATTTGAGACCTGATTGCTATTTAGTACTAAAGCCCGTGGGTCAGCTTTTAAGCAATCAAGCAAATAGTTATGCTGGTCCCTTGATGTGGGAGTGGATGTGGGGTGCTGAGGGGATTATGTGAAAGTTCAGTTCAGTTCACCTTTGCAAGCATTTACTGAGTGTCCGCTTATGTGGTAGAAGTTAGGGATCCAAAGATCAATTAAGACTCTACGTTGAAGGAACTCACTATCCACCAAGTGTGCAAATATACTGGGCTTCCCCAAAGAGGCAACCCTTGCGTAGGAGTTAGGTGGAGGTAAAGTTTGTAGAGGGGAGAGGTGCGGGGAGAGGAGGGTGCAGGAGAGGAGAGGTGCGGGGAGAGGAGAGGTGCGGGAGAGGAGAGGTGCGGGAGAGATGGGGGCATTCCAGGCAAAGGCAACCACATGGGCAAGTCCACCAAGTGAAAACCAGCGTGGTATTAGAGGACAATGAACAGAACAGAAGGAAGTCTGCGATTAGGCAGAGACAGATTATGGAGGGCTTTGGAGGGCACGCCTAGGTCAGAGTAGTTCTCAACCCCTCCACAGAGCATGTTCAGTACGTGGCTTGTTCCCGTGGGCAGACCCTAATGAGACACAGCTCTGAAATGCGATGGAGACATAAACATGGCACAGTCTATAATCACCCTGCTGGTGACAGTCCTTTAGTAGGTCGGCTGCAGGTGACAGGCTTACCCCCCCCACACACACACACACACTACTAAAACACACCCTGCCTCTCCTGCTCAAGAAAGCATCTTGCAAGGGAGCAAGAAACTACCAGAGGGATGTCTTGGAAATTCTCTTCTACTGATTCTAATTCTGTCCTCTGGAGCCACGCTTAACAGCCTTTCGAATTTCTGTGTCCCCCACCCCCACAAGTCAGCAGTTGTGCCTCGGACTGAACCGTAAAACCATTGGGTTTGAAAATACGTAATGGAAGTTATTTGCTCTACTGGCAGGGTATTATCTCTCCAACCCTACCCTGAGCTCCTTGACATCTGTTCATCACTGTCTCCTCCTCCTCATTCCCCCGACGTCCTCTTCCCTCTTAGTGCTTAAGGTTGTACCTTGCACCCAGTAGGTTGATTCATGCACTTTTAAAAATCAACAACAGGGGCGCCTGGGTGGCTCAGTTGGTTAAGCGACTGCCTTCGGCTCAGGTCATGATCCCGGAGACCCAGGATCGAGCCCCACATCGGGCTCCCTGCTCGGCGGGAAGCCTGCTTCTCCCTCTCTCAGTCCCTCTGCTCGTGTTCCCTCTCTGGCTGTGTTTCTCTCTGTTAAATAAATAAATAAAATCTTAAAAAAAAAATCAACAGTAAATGACTTACAGAGTTCAGCTCATTCAAAACACCTAATGCCAGGAGAGGGGCTCCTTGGGAAGTGACCTTGGGACACCTGCACGATGACTGGTGACCAGAACACCAAGGAGACAGAAGCCGTGAGCCTTCCTTCTGCCCATGACAGCCGTCGGCTCAGCTGAGCGGGACTGGATGGACAGAGAGCAGCAGCACGTCCTCTCACCGTGACTATTTCTTCTCTGCCTCCTCCCCAGATTGCTGGGTGCGCTCACTCAGGTTTGTCAAAATTAGATTTTAAGACTACTCCACACATCTGAGTCTAATTCGGCACAACGACACATGTTCTGTGCGTTATCTAACAGATCTCCGGTCTCAGTAAAGGTTGTAATTCACGGTAATAATAACAGCGCTCTGGGCCCGTGCTGGCAGTCCACTCATCACACAGTAGAATGGGGCACAGAGCGGGGGTGACTTGCTTCCCAATTAAGAGCATTCTGTTGTAAAAGGACCCAAAGGGCCTCACTTAAATTATCCTTGGACACAGTATCACATCAGTGCAGCTCAGTTCAGAAAGTGTTTCTTGAGCCCCTGTGCTATGCCAGGCATCAGAGGTGGCTTTATAAAGTAAAGCACTAAGTGTAACATCATCTCAGAACGCTTTTGTACCTTCCTTATTCATTAATACACGTTTTTCTGATTTCCCCTCCCCCCAGGAACTTCTCACTGAAATGGAGAGATACGGGGAAGGGAGGATTGCATAAGAAAGTGGTCTGGCCTGGGAGATTCTCAGCTCCATTTTCTAGTTTACCTAAAGTTATACAAGAAACTCTGAATCTAGGTGATAATGATAATAAAATTAAGTTTTTGAGACCTCTCTATGTGCCAGACGTCCTGCAGGTTTCTTGATATATCTTTTCTCATTCGATTGTCCCAACAACTGAGCAAGGGGGGTCGTCCGCGTCCCCTCAGGGAGGTTGACCGAGCCATGTCCCTCGAGGGGTTCTTGCTGGTGAGCGGTGGAGTTGACACCGAACCCAGCTCTGGCCTCGTCTGACAGCAAAACGCCTGCCATAAAAACTGGGCTGGAGCCCATCTAAAATCACCTAAAGTTCCGTTCTTTAAAAATCCTTACCAGTCAGAGCTGGTCACTTTGGCCTAAGGTGAGTGCTGCAGGGAGGTTTCAAGGTGACCATTAGGATCGGGAGTTGATTTGTAAGTTCCTGGGGGTAATTGTCACATTTACAATGTGCCCTCTTCTCCTAACAGATCTGGGGTAGCCTGTTCAAGCTCAGGGTAAACAACCAGGCAGGTCAGCCGGCTACAGCTACTGGGCTCGGCCGTGTGGGCCACTTTCTCTGAAGTCCAGCCCTGACCTGTGATCCCTGAAGACAGGAGAGGAAGACAGGAATGAGCGAGAAGCAGGAGACAGATGGAAGAGAGGAAGTGTCACTTTAGTTTTTCTTTGACTCCAGCCAATGGCAGATAATTAACCTCTCTTTCTTTTTCATTATTTTATTCTAGCCAGGACAGAGGGGTCCTCTCAGAAACACTCTGCTGATAGACAGTTGTTTCGAAGCCAAAGAGGTAGAAGGGAGCAACATGGAGAAGGAGAATTATGCTGAGATCACTCACTTTCTTGTTAAATTGTTGGAAGAAGAAATATTTACAAGAAGTGGGTGGGAGGTGGTGGCAAATGGAGATATTCAATCACAGTGAAATATCGGGAGGTCCTTATTAATTACCCCTAAAAGGTTGATTAAAAGCTCTGCGGTTATTCATAAAAATTGTATTTCTGAGACACTTAGATTTCTTTATTATTTTCACTATTTGTCATAAATTCATAGTATGGTAGAGCTGAAAGGAATCTAGAAGCAAAATCACTCCCTTAATTTTATACAAGCTCAAGACCAGGGTCCAGGGAAGTTAAGTAACAGTGATGACCGGTACCACTAAAGTGAGGGTTTTCCACGTGTGAAGCACTTTATAACTATACTTTAAACCTTTATATTAATTCAGCAAGGAAAGTAAGTTATTAACCCACTTTACAGCTGAGAAAACTGAGGCTCAGAGGTAGCAAATGCTGCACAAGGGACTTGCAGCCAGTCTGCCTGACTCCAAAGCCTACCTTCCCGCTGTGTCTCTAAAAGGGAAAGAAAATCAGAGAGGCCCTAGCTCTGACAGCTGGTGACAAACCTGCGATCGGGACTCTGTCCAGTCTGTGAACAACCTGAGCGGGGCTTTTCCCACTCTCCTGTAAGAGGCCCTGGGTTTTACCTTTGAGGCCCCGGCTTCCTGGCTGGCCATCCCTTTCCTATGCTGTTCCTAGAATTAATGATCCCATCGAAGCTGTCAGTCCACAGTGGTCAGGATTCCCAGACTCTACAGCATCTGTACCATTTGGCCAGAATTCACATATAGAAAGTTATTTCCTTTTTTAGCCACTAAGTGCTCTTGGCTGCAGCCGCGTCCCCTGCTGGGTTTTCGGCTGGCCAGACTACGGGCTCGGGTGTTCCATTGATGTCAAATCATAACAAGAAGAGCTGAAACAAAAATAGGAGGTGGACCTTGTGTTTCCTGAGGAGTAGTGGGGTTCGAACCCTGCCTCCACTCGCCAGTTGTGTGCCCTTGGGAAGTCACTCAGCCTGTCCGTGTCCTCCTCATCTTGAAAAAGGGAATGTTTACTCATGGGGATTCAACAGTGTGCGGACGGACGTGTGAAAGCGCCTCGAACAGTATCTGGCACATAATAGACAGTCAGGTTGCTTCCTTGTTTTCTTTTCTGACATTTCCAGTAAAGACCGCTCTCAAGCATTACCCGGCTGGCCAGCCTGATATGGAATTGGCAGTGCGGCAGGCTGGTGAGAGAGACCCTACAAGGACGTTCGTGGGCCAGTGGGTGGGCAAAGAGAGGAAAACACAGGCGATGGGGAGGATATTATATAACTGTACATTTGTTATTTCACTAGGCGTGCAGAGCCCCGGGGGCAAGTGTGGAGAAGAAGGGAGGTACGGGACCACACTGAGATCAGGGTGTATCATTCTTATAATTGGTTCAGCCTGGTTCTGGACTTTAAGTCAAGCCTTTGGACCTGAAGATGAGTCCACATTACAAATAGGTCCTTCATGTAATTACTACCTTCTGAAAAGCTGCAGCACTTTTGAATCTAATCATCAACCCATCCAAAGGCATATGCACAGGATAGGTTTGAAGCTGGCTCAGCTCTACCCAGGAGGAGGGCCATTCCGACCCCTAACCACATCTGCCTCTCCCGAGGCTCTGAGTCACGAAGATCCCAGGATGCATTAAGATCCCGGAAGTTATCTGGGAACAAGAGCCTTGAAAGACAGGTTCTTCGGAGTCTCAGCTGTTTCTCTGTGGCTCTAGATGAGACATTCCCTTCCCTGAGCCTCGGTTTGCTCCTGTGTAAGAGAAAGCATTCGAGCTGGATGGCTACTAAGGTAGAACATCTGGGGAGCTGGTGGCGTGACCGGTTGTGATAGCACGGCAAGTCAGAGACCAAGCTGAAAGGCAAAGCTAGATTTTCTGACCCCCCAGTTTAGAGGTCAGCAAAAGTAGGATCTGTGGTCATAGAAAGCAAGAAGTACCTTCTCAGAATTCCACGTCATGGTGAACCTTCGCTGTGGGGAGACTTTTCCATTAAATGAGATTGCAGTCCCAAGAAATGGGCTGACGACAAGGTAACCTGGATTCTACCCTATTGTTCTATTGCTCATTGAGCACTTAATATAAAACAGTCATTTTAAACACAGGTTTCCCCCACCATGTCCATCTCCCCGCTCAAGGGGAGACTGCTTCTCCCTCTACTCTCCCTTGACTACTCACTTGTGTGCGCACTCTCTCTCTCAAGTAAATAGGTAAAATCTTCAAAAAAAAGAAAGAAAAAAAGAAAGCAAAGCAAAGAAAGTGAATAGTAGGGAAACCTGTACATTATCTTAGCCTACCTAGCCTCTTTGGCAAATGAAGAAACTGACATTAAATGATTTCCCCCAGGTCACCCAGCTGAAATTCTAACCCAATGTGATTCCAGATGCCCAAGCTCTCCCTTCTGCCCAATCCCTGAATTAGATAAACCCTGAGATCCCTCTGTACTATTTCTTTATTTTTTAAGATGTAGTTTTGGTTTTTTTTAAGATTTTATTTATTTATTTGACAGAGAGAGATCACAAGTAGATAGAGAGGCAGGCAGAGAGAGAGGAGGAAGCAGGCTCCCTGCTGAGCAGAGAGCCCCATGCGGGGCTCGATCCCAGGACCCTGAGATCATGACCTGAGCCGAAGGCAGAGGCTTTAACCCACTGAGCCACCCAGGTGCCCCTCTCTGTACTATTTCAATACCTCTGATTCTGAGACCTCCTGACTCCCTTTCCTTGATGAAAGTGAGTGGATTGTTGAAGGCTGATCCCCCCCCCCTTGGCTCAGCTTAATCCTCGAGCCCAAGGTGGGGCCAGCTGGCGCAGAGACCTGCTAGAATCCCAGGCAGGTGAGACAGGGAGCAGAGCCCGGGACTTGAGTTTCGCTGGCCTTGAGGACTCCAGGTCTCCTAGCTGATCCAGGCAGACAGGCTCCCTGTCCTGCTTTCATGGCTGCAGTGCGATCAGCGAGTCCCCAAGAGGCCAGGCTGCCAGAGCCCCGAACCTTACGCTGCACGTACCCCTCAACAGCCAGCAGTGAGAATGAGGAGCAGGTGGGCAAGTGAGTGTTCCTGCCAGAAAACGAGGTCGTAGAGATACTTAAACAGAAGAAGCAGGGAGGCCTAGGGAGAAATGGAGGCTCAGAGAACGCAAATGAGGACAGAAGTCCGAAGGGGTGTGGGTTTCTGTGAGCAGAGCCGGACAGTCCCCCAGCCACAGTGACCTGACTCACTACGTCGTCCCTCATAGGTCACTTTCCTTTCCTCGGCTTTGTTTTCCCTGTTAGTGGAAGAAGTGGACGGGTAATCTCACAGCCTCTTCCAGTCCTAATGGCCCAGGACTTTTGGCCAGGATAAGGAGAGGGGACAAGAACAACAACCCGTTTCAAGAGCCCAGCAAGAACATCCAGGGGTTCTCAGGCAGTGGCAAAGCAGGGCGACATGACCGTGTTGCTGCCGTGGTTCCATGAACGGCGTGTATCTGGCTGAGGGGACGGCCAGAGGGTACGAG
Organism: Spilogale gracilis; assembly: GCA_004023965.1. Classification (NCBI taxonomy): domain Eukaryota; kingdom Metazoa; phylum Chordata; class Mammalia; order Carnivora; family Mephitidae; genus Spilogale; species Spilogale gracilis. The sequence continues at coordinate 27,200 of PITA01012169.1, read as the reverse complement.
TTTGGAAGCCAGGGAACACACCTCCAGCTTTTCTCGGCCGTGCTCACTGTGGTCAGGGGACTGCTCCTCGGCAGCTGCCGAGTGAGGAAGAGATGTGGAGGGACGACTCCGGGAGCTCCGCTGCCCTGGGGGACTGGCTGCCCTGGGGACCTGCTGGAAGGTGGACAGTTCAGAGCTGTCCCTAGAGAGCAGTGAATCGGGTTCTTGGGCTGAGCTGGGCCTCTGGAGGCCTTCAGTGGAAAAGATGAAGGTCCGGTGATATGAGAGTCAGGCTGGGGTGCCTGTACGCACCAGCTGTGCTCCTAGTGCTGAGCCCCCTGGCAAACAGGGGCCACACCTGCACATACTGGCTCTTGTCTCCTCTCCAGTTTTGCTAGATTTCTCCTGGGTCTCTGGACTCCCCATCCAGTGCTCCTCACTCTGCCCTTCCTTTTCTCTGGCCAGTCAGACCCCATGCTCCAGAGCCCCGTGAGACGCTAAGGAGGAAAAACAAGGAATCCCTCCATTATGATGGCATCTGGGAGGGAGAATCGAAAAAGTGAACAAGGGCACAGTACAGATGTAAAATCCTTGTGACGAGCTTCCCCTTTTCATGAATCTGGGGTAGATATGAGCGTAAGGCATCGTGACCTTGTCCAGTGTTACTGCTGAATGGAACCAGAGGGATCCTTCTACTTCAAACCCCTCATTTCCTTCCTTCCTTCCTTCCTTCCTTCCTTCCTTCCTTCCTTCCTTCTTTCCTTCCTTCCTTCCTTCTTTTCTTTTTCTTTCCTTCTTTTAAAGATTCTATTTATTTATTTGACAGAGAGAAACACAGCCAGAGAGGGAACACAAGCAGGGGGAGTGAGAGAGGGAGAAGCAGGCTTCCCGCCGAGCAGGGAGCCCGATGTGGGGCTCCATCCCGGGACTCTGGGACCACGAAAGCAGTTGCTTAACCAACTGAGCCACCCAGGCACCCCTCTTTCTTTTTTAAAGTAGACTCCATGCTGGAGTGGACACGTGACCCTGAGATCAAGACGTGAGCCGAGATCAAGAGCGGTGCACTTAACCAAATGAGCCACCCAGGCGCCCCAACAAGCCCTTCATTTTCTAGGTGAGGAAACTGAGGCCAGGACAGGAAAGTGTCTAGCCCAAGGACACACAGCTACTCAGGGCACAAGGTGTCTCAACCCCAAGTCCAGGTTCTTTCACCGCATGCTCGGAAGAGAGGTCAAGGAGCCGACCGAAACCTTTGTGAGCTATGGCCATCTACCTCATCCTGTACCAGGAGGAAAGGGGACCTTTGGTGGACACCTCTCCCTACTTTCCCTCCGGGTCTTCACCAGCCTCCTTCCTCCAACAGCAACCACGAGTGGCAGGCCGGACTGCCCCCAGGGCACAGCAGGGACATGATATTCTGCAGGAAACTAAGCACGGAATATTTTTAAATGACCCAACATGCCTGGGGGGGGGGGGGGGAGTCAAAACACTCCCCTAGATGCTACAGAAAGCAGTTCAAAAAAGATTCCAAGCCTAGAGGAAGCCCATGAAACAGTGATGGCTTTTGTTTTTAAAGGGCCA